>SSNP01000063.1:2857301-2969685 GCA_006937955.1 Pachypanchax playfairii
GGTGTGTATAAGAGACACACACACACACACACACACACACACACACACACACAATCTTTATGTGGAGCTCTGTAAATGGCCGACAATAATCTCCATTTTGTTCTGTTTACACAGAACAAGGATCGACAGCTGTATCAACAGCTGTACTTCTAGAACTTAATTTAAATGTTTGATCCAACTTTATTTCTTTGCTTGTCAGGTGTGTTGGGAAGGTTTTGATTGCTTTAAAAAAAAACCTTTAGAAAAAAGTGGGTCTAAAATGCAGTATGGGTTCATTATATGACTATTGAGACATATAGAAATGTTTACATGACATGCTCAGAGATCTGTATGTTAGACTGTAGCAGTATGAACTCAAGTGTGAAGTGAAATGTAAGATTATTTAGTAATTTTCGGGGGTTTATGTTTTGTCCCTGTCAGATGCAACAGCAAGAACTGGCACAGATGAGGCAGCGAGACGCCAATCTCACAGCACTAGCTGCCATTGGACCCCGGAAAAAACGTAAATTGGACTCGCCAGGGGCCACGCCGTCAGGGTCCGAGGTAAGAACTAAACGATGGCTCTCTGCTCTTTTTTTTAATTACCGGGTGATTTTACGAACTTGTTGTATCTATTGAACAACATCAGTTTCACCATTAAACTGAGGTCAAGTTTTACAAACAAATCAAAACCATAAAAATAACAAAACCCACCTGGTTTTCATTGCTTGTACACAGCAAAATCAAAAGTGTTAAATTTCCAGTGTTAGTGTTGAGTGTTAAAATACAGTGTTAATTTAACTCTTTTTTTAGTCTTTTTAACTCCATGAGAGTAAATTCCTCAAAAGAGTTGGTGTTAACTTGGGGAGTTACATTTAAGCAACTCTGTCAAGTGTTGAATTTAAAATTAACTCTGAACAGAGTTGCTCATCAGAGCTGGGCGGGGGGCGGAGCCAATGCCCGGGTCTGAGTTTTACCCAAAATGCACTTGGAGGCTTGATCTGCAATTTAATTGTAAATTTGTGCCTCATAAAGCTCTGTGTAAGAGTTAAAATAAAGCCAGTCATGCAGCACAACATTTTATTCAATACTTTACACCTACTACATTATTAAAATCAGTCGGTCTTTTAAATCTTTCAGCAACCGTGACTCAAACCTGACTGAGATAACCTAATACAAGCTGCCTATTATATAATATTGTAGTTCTCAGACTTTGAGCTTCTCTGAACTGAAATTGTGAAGGGGGTCTTCACCTGCTTCTCTCATCTGTGGTAGAGGTCTTCCTACGTTTATGTCACAACGTGCTCTTCAGACAGTCTCAAATGTAGAAGATCAATGACAATGTTGTCCGTTATAAAAGTTGTGCTTAACTCTATCTGGAGGTAAACAGGCAACACTAATAGTGTTAACTTTTAACTCAATGGTCAAGTGTTAAAAAAATCAACACTGATCAGTGTTTATAAGTGTTAACGTTTAACTACAGACAGAGTTGAAAGAAACTCCATCTCAGTGTTAAATGTCCAACACTTTCAAAAGTGTTGTTTTAACACTTTGTGGTGTGGACCCATATAGACACTTTGAAAGTGTTGAATTCAACTCCAGTAGAGTTAAATCAACCCTGTAGAATTTGCTGTGTATTCTTCCATATCTGATCTGCTGATCATGATCATTTGGTGGAAATAAACATTAATTTTGTCCAACTTTAAACCCAAAAATTCCCCCAAATTTTTGATGTTGTCACCAAAACATGACAAGTTACCAAATTTGTTTCTAGAAAGTGTTAACTATAAAGTAATGTACTTCTTTCACTAAATGTTGCCCTTTATTTAGGCATATTTAGGTGGCAATGTAGAAAAAATAGTATTTTTTTTCTGGCAGGTTCTTCTCATATTCTTTAGTATAATTTTATGAGAAGTACTTATTTACAAAAAATCTTTAAAATTAAAGAGATAGTTCAGATCGATTAAATGGAATTTCTAGTAAATTGATATCTTACTTGTATTTTCGCTCTTTAAATTACCTCAGTTTGGGGAAATAAAGATTAGTTTTGGTTGCACTGATGAACCAACAGCTAGTCTTAATGGTGCCAGTTCTCAAGTGGATTACAGTAATCCTAATCTCAAAAATGGATTCATACAAATACTAAACTGTTGTAAATGTCACATTACACCGTTGAATTGAGTGGTTATTTGTAGCTGTAAAGAGCAGCAGCGCTAGCTAGCTTTAGCACTACTGGTTTAGCACGTAACACCTTTTCTGTAGTAATAACTGTTAAATTTCAACATCTGAATCGTTTAACGATGGCAGTAATCCATTTTGTAGCTTGTCCTGCTGTGATTAGCTGTTAGCTGGTCGGTCTGGTGAAAACAAATCTCTTTTTCTCCAAACTGATCAAAGAGCGAAACGGAAGGTGATGCTGGTTTATAACCTGCAACTCAAAATGTCCAAACAAACACTTTAAAGGTAAAGTAGAGGATTTCTGAATTTCAAGAAAGAACTGCCCTTACCACTTTTTTCATGCACAACACTCACAGGTTTCCACGTGCATGCTCTGTTTACAAGTTGCTGTCAGCATCACAGAACAGCTTACAGTTTTTCACTCAGTCATCGTTCCCACATCCCTGACAAAGAGCTCCAGAACGCCTCGTATCAGTGCCTTCTGCCCGCTCCCGCCATCCTCATCCTCTTCACCCCTTCATTCCGGGTCCACTGGTCCTGCTCAAAGGCACACATGACCCCGCCTGCAGTGTGTCACGCGCTACACATAAACACCTGAGAGTGTACATGAACAGAAAGTGAAAACTATTGTAACAGAGCATATCCAACCACCTATTAATTACTTTAAAATAATGACAGTAGTAGAGCGGGATATCCGGTCCGAAATTGGCTGCATCTTTATTAGCACTCTCAATAGGAACTTCCTGGTCACTCCCGGGCAGACTTAAAAAAAAAGCATCAATAGTAAAGTCTCTTACACTATCCTAGATACGTGTACGACATTTCACCAGAATGATTGACAGGTAGGTGGACAAACATTCTAGATGATCCACCCGGAAGAAAAAGATGCTCTGCCATACCTTTAAGTGTCAATGCTGATGTGGAAATACACAGTTCATGATAAGTTTGAAAACTGTTGATCAGAATTTTTAGTCATCATAAACTGAAAACATTGTACTTGTTTACATCATCTTGATGCTCCTTTAGCTATTACTTTTAGTAGTTTTTGACAGTGTAGTTATAGATTGTTTATGTCTGCTGGCTGCAGAAAAAAAACAACATTTTTTAACTATCAAATTTCAGAGATTTTATTTGCAATTTGAATACAGGGAAAACAGTTTAGGTGCATAAGATTTACCGATGATTTAGCGTTGCTACTTGGGAAGCTTGTGTTTATTCTTATTTTCTGTCTGTTTTATTATATGACTAATGGCTGATTCCATAAATTCTGACACAACATTTCAGTGTTCAGAAGCACATCTTGTAACACCATTATCTTTGATTTAAAGCCACCGTCTATGTGCAGTCAAACCTGCAGATTTAACACTGTAACCAGTTTTATTCATGTTTAACAGATGTCGCAAACAGCATTACAAACCTTTACTGATCATATTGTGCAATTGCTGGTGGAAAATTATATTGTATACTCTCAAAATTTATGAAGACCCCTTAAGTTTCCCACTTGTTCTAGTGTTTTAGACTCTTTAAAAACAGATTGCTGTGGCTGTTAATTTTTTTTTTACTTTGTGTGTGTTTATGTGTAACCATGACAACTGGCAGTTCAGGAGATGCCTTTTACTATAGGAAATTCTACAAAAGCAGCTATGCCCATCGTGGTGTTTCTCTTCATAGTGTTTGTATTTGAGGGTGTGGGCTCACAACAAAATCACGAGTGAGTTTGAAAAGCAATTCTAAGTTTACAGGTGAGTTAAGAGAAAGAAAAAATGCATGTTGAAAGGTGGCTGCCGTTTAATTTGGGAATACCAGGTTTAACCAGACATAAGGTCAGCCAATTCTTACAAAGCTGGGGTGCCAGAAGACGTCTGACTCAGAGAAAACCTCCAGTCTTATGAAATATAGGCAGTTAGCCTCATTTATATTATTTCTACAGTTGGACCAGGTGATGTTTCATTTTATTGCCGTACCTTATAGTAAAACCAACTGAAAGACAAGTCAGAACTAAGAAAAGTTGGTTGCACAAAGCTATGAATTGATTCTAAATTAAAATGCTTTCCAGACTGCCCAGAATCAGAGTCTGAGACTAAAGTTTACACATCAAAATGTCAAGAATCATAACAAGGAGCATATAACCAGGAAACAGGCTTCAGCAAACGTTTCCAGCCAGAGTTCGGACCTGAACTCAAAAGATTATCTTCTTGTTGCACTTGAACATTTCTGCTTAGATACAGTATATGGTTAAAACCGCTCAGATAGACATGACAAGCCATAAAACATGAGTGACAAGATATCAGTCATACCAGCTTGTTCCTGCTCTGGGTGACGGGAGGGGGCCACACCTGGACAGGTCACCTGTCCATCACAGGACCACATACAGGCAAACCACCTTTCATATACCTAACATGCATGTTTGTAAAAGTACACAATATTTGAATTGACTCTTAAGGTCTTAGTGACTCTGTAAATGTATCTATAGATAAAATATACCTGCTGAGGCAGGTTGGAGCTAGTGTCTTGCTGTTTAGTTATGGTTTGTTTATACACTTTACCCTGAAGTAACTGATGAAGTTAACATTTATCAAGGTTTTATTCTCTTACTTGTATAGAACTGAGTTAGTTTTAGAGCTTTGACACTGTTTAGCCTTTCGAATTTCTGCACTCGTGTATTTCACCTAATAGTAGGGGTGCAACCGTTCATAAATGATCCGTGATCCGCACGGATATCTCCCTACGGTTCGGCACGCACATGGTTTGCGGATTGATCGACGAAAATAAATAAAGATTTGTGTTCACGTGGAGGACCGAGGCGCCACCTGTTCAATCCAAAAGAGAATAGTTACAGCAGTTGCCATGTCTAGCAGAAGAGGAGAGGAGCTTGAAAAATCACCTGTATAGCTCAAGTCGTGAGCATTTTGACTTCCCGGTAAAATACAGCGATGACGCAAGAAGGGTGGTGAAGTGACGGTGAAGCAGCATCATCCTGGCGTGTCAGTGACAGGATCCAACACAGATGCGCCACTAATCACCACAGCATTTAAACAGCCTTTAGCGGCATGATCCGACCTAGCTAAAGCGATAACAAACACTATCGATGTGTTTATAGCTGGAAACATGAGGCCATACTCTGTTGTGCTAAACAAGGGCTTTAAACATATGCTGTAAGTGTTTGAGCCACGTTACAAAATTCCATCACATACACCTTTTAGTGAAAAGATGTTATTCAATACGATTCCAAATTTTATTTAAGCACTGGATTGACATCTTAAATGAAATGTTTGTATTTGATGAACATTGAGTAATGGTGCGTTCACACCGGCCCAACCATCAACTTCATAAGCGACAAGTTTATATGTAAAGTCTATGGTGGACGGGCGTCAGACAGACGTCAACGGCTCTGCGGCGCTTTGAGAGCATTATGAGCGGCAACTTTTCAAGCTTTTCTAGCGTTTCAGGCGTTGACGCTTGAAAAGCTCCAAGTTCAGCTAGCTGAACTTTTGACGTTCATAACGCTCTTGAAGCGGCATGTCAACCAATCAGAGCGTCTCATCGTAGTGACGTAAGACGTCACAGCACGTAGCCGGAAAGAAGCGGGATCAGCCAAAATGGAAGATAAATTAACCTCATCTAAACGTAGCTCCTGGAGCAAATGGTTAAACTCACCAAACTCAGAACGCATCTGAAGAATGGGGTGTATCCACAAACGGCGCTGATGCACCCGACGTCGACGTTGTCTAGATCTATGAAGTAAATAAATCCAAGCCACTGTCTCAATATGATCCGCAATAGCTCCGAACATCCGATAACAAAAGAAGCCCCGCCTGAGGAGCAAAGTTATGTCTTTTCATTTTCTTTTCTTTCTGCTGATCTGAAAAGTGATCCAATCCATGACTCAAAACCGTGATCCGATCCGAACCGTGACTTTTTTGATCCATTGCACCTCTAACTAAGAGGTATGCTGAAATCACTGATTAGTATTTTGTTACAGTTTGTTTCTGGGAGCACCTGAGAACAGACCCTTCTCGTTATCCCTTTTACCCTTTAGTTAACAACTGGTTTCAGTTTTGAGCATCTTTATGTTCTCGATAACTGTTTAGCATTAGCCAGGCTGGATTTAGAACTTAAACATTCCACAATTTAAGCCACAAACTGTGAAAATACAACACAAAATATCTGTGCTACAAGGAGCACAATGACATACTTCCATGAGACTTGTCGAGTCTGTTTTTAATTGAGCTGTCGTTACACGAAAAACATTTCCTGTTTGAGATTCAATGAGCAGCGATGACTAAAGCATCATATTTCTCAAACACATGGGTTTACATGAAGTTATCCACCGAGTCATATTTTTCTTAAGGCACCAGGAGAAACATTGAAATTCCACATATTCCCCTTTAAATATGATGAATCTAAAATAAGCTTGAATTTTGAATGTCAATTGGTCATTTTAATAACCTGCTTATCCAGTTGCATCTTCACATCCTTCGCTAAACAGCAGTATGCTGCTGAGGAGCATAGCAATGCACCCGGTAAAAAAGCATAAATAACAAAATAAAAACATTACTTCTGGTCCTTGAGTACAGTGCCAACCTCTTTCAGAATCTTTTACCCTGATGGGTATTATCCGGCGACCTTCTGCTGCATTTAAAAAAAGAAAAAAAAAAAAGCTTTTTCAAACCGACTCTCTTAAATGCTCTTACACAACATAAATATGAATATACATTACAGAGTTGTCTTTTTTTTTCATAATGTCCTGTATATGTTTAATTAGAGGGCATAATGAAGTGAAATCATAGAGCGCCCCTCCTCTGGAGTTGTTGCAGTGGGAGCGGAGGAGGAATCTTAACTTATTTTCACTTCGTTTTCACCTCCTCACATTTCTTCATTTCACATGGGCTGGAAGCCCCCGCGGCGTTCTCTTTCCCTTCTCCAGAGCAAAGTGAATGTGACTTTTCTAAGGGGGTCACAGGATGCCTGCAGGCCTGTGGGTGTTACTGGACTGTTGCCTGCTCTCAGCTTCACTGAGGGGCTTGTCATAGATTTCATCTCCACAGAAATGAGCCGGGGGGCCCTGGCCAGGAGCACAAGCAGCCAACGTTATGAAGGGCCCACGCTGATTATTTCCCTCTGACATCGCATCCTGAGCTTTCCGCATTAATCCCAGACAAAGGCAGCCCTTCAGTGCTGTGCCAGAACTCAAATTAGGAGTCAGATAATGGCCTTGTTGAGATCCTGTTCTGCTCACGGAGAGGCAGAGCTCCTGTTGAAATCCTGCTCTTCAGTATTCCTTTCCTTCTGCTTTTTTTCCCCAAGTCTTTTTACTTTGTCGAATTCAGGTGACAACATTTTGCTCTACCACCCCAGATTTAGCCCCCTAACCTCCCATATTCATCCACCTTTAATTTGATGGCTGCTCTGCAGGACTCAAGCCTGTACCTGGACATGGATCGCTGTGGGCTGTGAAACTGATAGCCAGCCAAGACTGGAGAGTCCGTCTCCAGTCTGATCCAGTCTGCAGGAGGTAACAAAGGGGGTCTTATAGGGCTCCGCAGGGCAGATTAGTTTCAAAGAGCCAATGGATGGGGTTGCTGGAGGACCTGCTGCGGCCCCACTGGTGGGTCAGTGCACAGACAGGGGCCACTTAGGCACACTGGTCCTAATACTTGAACCCTTACCCTCCACGCACAAGTCTTTTAAAATGAGACATGTTTTATTTCCATTTTTAGATTTTTATTGGGAGATTTCACCAAAGTAACTCTGCATGATTAACTCTTAAAAATAAAGTATTTGTTTGCCTTACAATTTCTCAAGAATTAGCTTCTGGCAGGAACAGGAAACAAGGTCTGTGGTATTTAAAAGTCTTCTCCCTACAAGCTCATGTTCTTCTGACTGGTAAACTTGTGGAAGCCCACCAAGACACAGCAGCACTCAATGTTTATGAACACCCCCGTTTTGTTAAAGCAAGTCATAAATAAACATACTGTAGACCTACCAGGCAAAGATGTTTTATTTCTTGGATGAAAAAGAATAAGCGGCCAGTTTGATCAGAAGAAAATTTTAGTAAAGAAAGTCTGAATGTCTTGGGAGTTCCTGTCGCTGCAGTTTGGTATTTCATTTGATCTACTTTAGACATCAGATACTGTCAACAGTTACTACAACATAAGAATTAGCTTATTTATCATCAAACTGTAAGTCATGTTAGCTTTGAAACTCCTCTTTAGCCATACTGAGTTTTATAAATTACAGAAAAAAAGTTACGTTTTAGAATTCAGAATCTGAATAACCTTGTCTAAAATGTATATCATTACACCATCATTTTATTTTTAACTTCCATTTCCCTTCCACTGATTTTTGGAATTTGTTATTAAGGTTGGGCGGCATTCATTTTTAACTACATTTAAATGAGTACAAAATAACTTTTAAAACTTTAAGCTACAGTTTTGAAACTTGTCTAAGTGAATACTCACCAAAAAACACGTTCAGATTCATATTAGACACTCTGGACGCCTTTGGTCCTTGGTGGCCATTGTTGGGTCCTTCTCCTCTGGGTATGTCCAAATATTTGCCTGCCGCTCTGACAATGTAAAGAAAGTAAAAACAACATCATATTTAGTGTTCCTGTCCTGGGAGAATTTATTTGATAGTTAAAATGTATTTATGGAAAAATATAGAAACAAAAATAAACAGCAACATCCGTCTGAGTCACGGCTTCAGTAAAATTGTTTAGTACTGCTTTAAAGGCTTTTCAAATTTTGCCCACCTGGATCAAATCCACCTACTTAGGTGTATCATGTTGTCTCATTACTTCATATAATTTAGAGCATTTTAAAGGTTTTAATATATATTTTAACCTCTCTTTTTTGTCATCATGTGGGGTTTTGGTTTATAGTTTCACTTTTCTTGACTTTGTTTTTATCTACTTCTATTGCTCATTGCTTATTTCAGTTAGGGATTAGTTTTATTTCTTGTATTTATTTTAGGTTATTTATTTATTTCCTTTAATCGTTAGAGTTTTTTGAGTTTGTTAGTTTTGTCTAAGCTCATTGTTTCTCTGTGCCATTTAGCATTGTTTCCTCGGGCGCTCATCTCGTCACACCTGTGTTCATTCAGTTCATCTGCTCAGCTGCTTCTCATCTCAGTAATCACCTGCCTCATCACAAATACTTCCTGGTTACTTCACATCCTACACTTTTGTAGAATGAAGCAGCAGGAGTTATTAGTTTGTCACTGTTGTACACAAAATAATGGAATGTAAACACGTAAATAATTTTACTGCTTTGACAAAAGTTTCATACCATCAACATAATTTCAAAAATTTTTATTGGGACATTTTGACTGTAATGTTGGGGAAAGCACAGGTGTATTAGGATGGGCTGTGTTCAATTTCAGCAAATGTGCATGGTGGTTGTTCTGGAAGAAATCTACAAGCAGAACTTTATCTAAATGGAATACGACCTTCATTAATACACCTGTGCTTTCCCTACTCCTTCAAGTCAAAAAGTCTGCTGTGAAATAGGTCTGTCTACCAGCATACTGGCCTTTTCAGGTCTATGCATGGGACAGACGACTGCAGAGATCCAGTCAGCTGTGGTTGTGCTCGTTCTTTCATTGCACCACTTTCACTACAGCAGTAACAAACTGCCCAACAGTAACAGCTCCTAAGCTTCTGTCAGTCACTGCACTATCCATTAGAGTAAAAACACCAGTGACGTGTTTATAGATGTGGCTGATGTAATCAGTACCATTAAAGTAACCTTAAATATTTTTATCATTTTAGAAAATAAACAGGTTGCGTATTTGTTTTTGTTTGTAATGAGATGTTCTTCCTGTAGACATTGCTGCAGTAATTGGTAGCAGAAGAAGACTTTACAGGAAGTTCACTTTTAATACACAAACACAACGATTGTCATGTCTGTCTGAACTTCTTCATGCATGGCAGGGGTTTAATATGAGTTTTTAAAGAAAGTACTTAAAGTTATACCATCACTATTCTTGGGTGTCCTGGTAAACCTTATTACCATACTATGCCCAACCCTAGTTTCATCTTTTCTCCTCCCATCTGCTGATTCTTGTCAGATTTTTTTTATAGCTTGTATTTTAGTTTATGAAGCACAGAGACTGAGGTTTGTATAACAGTTCTGAGATGTAAAATTTGCTTAGATGCACAATGTCCTGCAGTGTTTAACATGCTCAATGCTATGAAACATCCTTGACACATTTATGAGCTCTGAGTTATCATCCAGGCACTTTATCACATCAAAGGAAGAGCTTTGTTTGTTGACACAAGAGCAACAATAGCAGCTAAATTGCCCCAGTTTGTACAGCCACACCGGCTTTTTTCTATCTGCAAACGCCATGGACAGAGGTAGGCGAACGGTTTAATAGTGTGCGCTGTCTATTTTTTCCATTTGAATTCATTTCACCTTCTTTCTTTGAGGCTGTAGATCAGAAAGAAGGAGTGAGGCAATAGAGTGAGAGGCATGGGGAGAGAGGGGGGAAAAGCACATGGAAAACTGATGCCCTTTCCTCCAGCTAAATTAACAGGAATCACGTGGAAAACAATCTGAGTCTCCAATGAAGGAGGAAGGAGGGAGGGGTGGGGGGGACCATTAAAATTAGCCCCAAGCTATGGACTGCACCCAATATCACTAAAGCTGCACTCACTACAGATGTGGAGGCTGGCTTACAGGCAAACTATGCTCTGTTCTATAGCTACAATTAAAATCAACCTCGCTGCCAAAAAATAGGAGGGGGAAAGAGGGGGTAGAAAGGCAGACATGGAACATCAAAGACAGATTGAAATGTGTAGTCAGTAATAAGAGTGGTCTCCAAGCCCCGAGGTTCTCCACGGTCCCCTTGTTAATGAGAAATTTTGACCTCTGGTTTGTAAGTTAAACTTGTAATCTCGGTTAATGAAGTAAATCAATCCCAACTCGGGAGTGTTCAGTGTCTTTCCTCTTTGCTTTCTCTCCCCGCCAACCTCCCCTCTGTCCTTCTGTCTTGTGCTTTTCTCCTTCCCTCTCAATGTGCCACTTGGGAGTGAAATGGCCAGGTCTTCAACCAGACAAACAGGAAACTCAAAGAGTACGAGGGTTCCGGAGCTGGGGGGGTGGAGGGGGGTGAAGGACTCAGAGGACCAGGGCCAACCAGGCTGTTTGGTTAAGGAGGAAACAGGCCAACTGAGTGGTGGCAGAAGGAACAGCATGAGGGAAATACCAGACTCCTCCTCTTCGTCTCTTTTTCCATTTCATTTCTGCCCCCATCCCACTCTGTCCAGAGTCTATTCATGTTACTATTTGGTTAAAAAGTCATGCCTACACAATAGATTAAAGGAAGCAGTGAAATCACGAAGCAAAAATCCTGTTCTCACCTCTGATTTCTCCTGTTTTGGACCACCTCAGAAACCTGCTTCTCACTCCTGTCTGTGCTCACGCTGCACTCAGTGGATGCTGTTTGATACAATAGACAGTTAACCAAACCTTGTTTTCATAAGCATGTGGAGCGCTTTTTTTTCTGTTCAGAGGCTTTAACTAAATCTACTGGGTGCACTGACATTAACCGCTTGTTAGCTGTAGAGTAAATGTATTTATTTTAAGTAATTCAGGATAGGAACTGAAGGATGACTTTAGCATGACTTATATCAGGATGTAATGAAGCATAAGGATTCCTTGGTGGGTTCTTCCTCTGTTCATGCTGCATAAATATGATTAAAGAGGGCACAGAGAGGCTGCTATTGGTTTCATAATGCCAAGAAGATTGTAATGTTAGTTTGACTTCATGTCTCAAGGCAATTCAGTATTTCCACTGAGGACACTAAAGAGACAGAGCTGGGTCTTCAGAATGGTCTCAGGGTTCTTTGGCCAGATGCCACGTCTTCTTAGAGCTTTGCACTTTGCCAGCTACTTCCCCAATACAATACAGAGCCCTGTGCTACTCACCAGTGGTTTATACTCCATACACAACAGGTTAAAACATTTAAAATGCTACTAGATAATTAGCTGGAATCGAAAAATATACACAATATTGTATGGATTTTTTTTTACAATATATGTAACAGGTCAATAATGTACATACAGACAACCTGAAATATCTGAAAATAACATATTTACAGTTTCATTTATTATATTAAGATATACTAAATTAACTGTTACATGCTTATGAAAACAAATCATTATTTTACTTCAAAAATGTCTAATCCTGTAAATTTAAAGGTTTGTGAAAATTCTGGTCTGAAGATAAATCAGAGATTGAATTAAAAATAAGAATAATCGCCAAGTTACTGCTGTTTATCAGCAGCTACATGATGCCGAAGTAGTTAGCATGCACGCATGTTCTCATTGACAAATCTAACTTGCAATATTTAGGAAATGCAATAGTTAGCATCCTCACCCCCTTATTCACAGTCTAACATGCTAATCAACCTGAAAAAACAACAATATTTAATTAGTAATTATTAAAAATCAATATTATTTGAAGAGAAGGAAGTAATTTGTAATTTGTTTTAAACTAGTCATTATTTAGAGTTTATCAGAAGGCGTAAAAAACATGGAGTTTGTATGTTGGGACGACACGTACCTTTTTTAATTTAATTTTTTTTATACAGCTGGTCAAATAGAAAAAGTACAAGAAATCCAAATACAATCATTACAATGTTCTGCCTCATTAATGTGAGTTAAAGCAATGAAATTAATTAAAGGTGACACAAACTCCATGCATTTGTAATTTTCTTTCTTGAATGATTCCAGAAAACAACTTCCGATTTAAACATATCCGTACATATTATACACAATGGGATTTAGACCATTAACCTATAGATTTATATAAGAAACTCTAATATATCTAAATTCATAACAAAGTAGTGATATTCCTCATTTCTGCCTGTAAAACTTTGCCCTGGAATAATGGTTAAATATACAATTCTGACAACAAAGTTGAGCCTCGGGCACTTAATAGATACTCATCTTAAAGAAATTAATTACCTCCCTTGTTAATCTTGATATAATTAAATTTAAAAAAGAGCAAAATTTGCTGCAACTCCCCCCATCTTATTTCTGTGGAGGTGTAGAAAAAATGGCTGTCTCTCTAGCTAGCCTGCTGGCCAGGGACTAAGGGACCGTGTAACATTGTGGGCCCCATGCTGTACTCTACCGTACCAACCCAACTCTCCTCAGCCTACGCCTTCACTTCCTCACAGGGATCGTCAGAGACGATGCCTCAGTCGATGCTTTGGCATTCTGTAACTACTTGAATTTTCCTCCATCTGGGAGGAATAGAACCCCCACCCCTGTTTCTGATTCTTAACTTGTGATAATGTTATCAGACGACTTGAGAATTTTGGAAGGCAAGAGCTGCTAATGAAGTTGTCAACACAGATCCTCTGAAACTCACATGGTTGAGCCCTGGAGAAACTGGAGTTCTTTCAGTTATGGCTCACTTAAGAAACTCCTGTACCTTAGTGTGACTCTGTCGTTATTTATAGGACCTCCTGCGATGCTTTTAGATTTAAACCTGATTTGCCTTATGAAGCACCGAACTGACAGTACAAGGAAGTATTTTATTGTTGGTATGTATTTTAAGTTTGTTTTCTTTTAGCTTTAAGCTTTATGTCGACTTCATTGTCAGCTGTCAAGGTTTGATCCTGGGGGGAGAAAATAAGAAGCTGGAAAGGAGCTTTCATTAGACACCGGTGGGGGGTGAGGCAGCCTGTGAGGGTGCTGGAGCACTGGTAATAAGTACGAAGTAGGTAAAATACTACACATACTGTAGATGGCAGAAATGCCATAAGTGAAGGTAGTTTGAGTTTGAAAAAAATCTGATTCAGGACTTTTCTTTGTTCAGTTGGTCTAATACTAAATAATCGAGCAATGTCTTTACATCTACTGCTTTATAACTGATCTCACATCGCGGTTTTTTTTTCTGGTACAAAACCAATATATATATAACAGACGCCGTCTTATTGAAGGTGAACGATCTTGTGAAAATGTGCATTACCAGTCAAAAGTTTGGCTGGTAAAAACTTTGTAGTTTACGTCTGAGCTCAGCTTTCCTTTTTTTCATTTCCTCTTCAGCTTCACCACAGACATTTGATGGATATTTGGCCCAGCTTTGTGTGTTTGCTCCCTCTCATCAGCCTCGCTGTATAGTGGCTTGATGTGCATTCATCTTCCCAGGGAGTCACACACAAAACAAAGCAGTTTAAAGTCTGACTCACTAGTTAAGCTGTAGCAGGTGTGGTCTTTGAAGTCTTTTACTTTTATGGTAATTCTTTTGGTTTATGTTATGCAGTAATTCAGCAAATTCATCCTTGGTATAAAATACTACTATTTAGTAATTGGACCTCATGTTTAAATGAATAATATTTTCATTTTGTTTATTAATTTTTTGGCTGACGGAGAGTAACTGTAAGTCATGATCAGTGTATAGATTTCAAAACACAGTTAAACCAGTCAAGGTGTTGTTAAAAGAGCTTTTAATTATTGGTCTCTTAAAGCACATTGTTGTCGTTGGGAGTGAAAATACTTTTGCTTTCAGTTACAAATAACTCGCCTCTTCATCCCTCAAATGTGCAAAGATGCAGCTACCACTCTCGCTTCCTTACAAGTGCAAGTTATCATGCATGCATTTTTCTCCATGTGTGTCGAGGAGTTGTTGCAGAGCCTTCAGCAGTGTATGTGTGTAAGACTGGAAACATCCTGTTGCGTTTGAGCAGCTATATAAACTGTTGGAGCGGCAAGCGGCCAACCAAGCAAGGATGCACAGGATGTGGTGCGCTGGGAAGCTGCTCAGCAGAGCTGTTAGCTGGGTACGATTCAGGACTAACCCCATGTTTTTTTTGTTGCCGATATCCAACCCATTGATAAACAAAATGTGTGGAATCATTAATTTTTTGTGTTTTTTTTTCTGTTTAGATCTTTTGCACGTCTTCATATCAACTTCTCTGGTTTGGTACAATGTTGATGGAAGTGATGAGGAAACATCAGAAATTCAGCATCTTTATCTTCTGTCTGTCCCACTGGCCATCAGTAGATGGGAGACGTGCTGCTCCCCTCCCAGATGTTGATTGTTCTCATGTCACATCTGGATCAGAGAAAAGCAATTTCCTTTTATGTATTTTTACATATAAATATGAAACACTAATAAACTACATGTTAAGTAGGTTTGAGCAATATAGGAAATATAGCCTGAAAATGTAATCACAACATTATCTAATATTTGTTGGGATATAGAAAAAAATCTCTCAAACATTTGCTTGTCGGTCACAGCATTAGTGCGAACAACTAAAAAAGCTTCTTGTGTCTCCTCCTCACAAGATCTGCTGTTTTATTCCTTCAGATATTTAAGCTCGACAAGTTTGCACCTTTTAACAGTAACAATTTTGCAGGTTACCTAAGAATTGGACCTCTGTTGTAGCCAAACTTGTTTTTTTTTTTTTTTACTGAACGCTAACACGCTGCGCTAACGCTGACTCAGTCCAGTTCTTATCAGACATGACAGATGATAATAGGTCGACAGCGGCACTGACAGTGGAGGTGGCAGAGCCGCGGGAACCATGGTGGGTTCCCTAATACGGTGAATAGTCCGAGGCTAATACTGTGGGGGATGGCCGAGTCGGTGGGTCGAGAAACTGCTTCAGAGTGCCAGGGATTTTGTTGTTCTTCTCGGAGGACGAGCGAGAGGAGAGGTTTGGGTGCCAGAGTGGAATTTTCGCAACATCTGAGCACATGCGGGGGTCTCGAAGCTGGTACCCTGATGGCTGGAGGCATTATCCTGTTGTTGCGGCTGCAGCATCGGCGCACTGGATGTCACAGTAGCTACGTTTACATGGGCACATTTAATCGGAATAAACGCCCAATCGGAAAAAAAATACGTCATGTAAACACGTCAATCAGAATGTTTTGATCCGATGCAGCCTGATCAGAATTAAATTTACTTCCGATCGAGAGGGGTGGTTTTGTCCGATCTTCATTCGGATAGACGTGCATGTATACACCCATTCGGAAAGAAAGGGTGAAAAAAGCCCACTGCGCATGTGTACAACTTCAGCGTGACGTCTTTCCGCTTTCGCAGACCCAAGTAGAAAACATAGCGGGAAGTAAACAGAAGTGGTCTGCTGGTGCAGTCATCCTGTCATCCTGTTCTCCTCTCCTGTGGCGGAGGAGCAGTAGCAATATGTATTCAGCCTCTAGCTTGGTTAATGCGACCAGTAAAAACCCAAACATAAAGGTAATCACCCGCAGAAGGTCCATATTGGGGATAACGTGAGTCAGATCGAGCACACGATGGGGCGGGAAAGACGTGCAGAAAGGACGGAGTTTGTTTACTTTTTTTCTTCCCCCGGAAAGACAACTCGCTGTACGCATGCTCAACTCATTTAACCTGATTGAGTGCTTGGTGCATGTGTACTCATGGCATGATCAGATCATTTCAGTTAGTGTCCATGTGAACAGGGATTTGGGAATTCCGATCGACCAAGATTTTAATCAGATTGGGGAAATTTGGCGCATGTAAACGTAGCTAGTGTTGTTCGTGTTCCATATTCAACCTTGAACCCAGTATTATCATGGATGATCTATGGCACGGTTTTAATGTTAAGTGGTAAATGTGACCATATAAAAGTATAACTCCATTCATTACAGCTACAGTACTATCCCTCATTCTAAGGACACATTTCTTAACTTTTATTTTAAATGTTGCGATGCAGTGTTTTGTATTTTAACAGGAAAACAGATTGTCTAAAATTAGTTTCTAAAAAGCTGGTGAAAGAGAACAAACAAGGCGATCCATTAGTGAGGATGGGTTATTGGCTGGCTTGCCTCTTCTCATGGCGGCCCATTAAAAGTGGTAATGTCTGCCTGCAGCAGTGCCGCGGGAAGAAAGAAAGAGGCCATGGAAGGCATATTTCTCATGCATCAGACACTGGAATTAAATAGACCAATGTTCCCTAAAAAGACTGAAGTACATCTCTTTCTGATGTGCGTCTTAGGCAAAAATTCATTGATCTTAGAATGTCCCTTGGCAATTATAAAATATTAAATCCAAGTCGCACTTTTCGGCTCAGCTTAATTTTTTTCCCTCGCTTTCCATTTGACCAATTTAGAAAAAAAAAAGTTAGAAATGGATGGCCTTGAAAAAAACGATGCTGATAGTAAAGGCTATGCCCACTTTTAGATGTATATTGTTATGTTTCTGTATTGTTGCGGCTGTTCGTTAAAGATGGAGATCCCAGCAAAGCAGAAAGAGAGCCTGTTTTATCACACATCTGAGTTGAGGTAATCAGGAGTGAAACTGTGACGCAAACAGGGGATTAATAGTAGTGTGACATCTTTATTTCTAAGTTCAAGCTCCTCTGAGCCACTGATGTCTGTTTCATCACTTTGGGGATGACAAATATTTGTCAGCTTATTTCCATTAGGTCTGTGGCCCCGGTCCTTGCCTCTCTGGCCCCTTTATGTCCCTCAGAGATTACAGAGGGGGTCTACAGTTAATTGCCCAAATCATTAAATTTAACATATATCTCAATAAATACAATCAGCCAGCTCTTTGACAAGGTACACAGTTCATTAAGTCCCCTTGCTTGTTTGTCGTTTCCCTAATTAAGATTTAGAATCGATCATTGAGTGTGTAATGTACAGTGTAGCTCGACTTGCAGAGGGAGTCACTCTCCTCAAACAAAAAGAAATGGCATCCGCTTGCTAAAGCTTTACCATTTAGCACACTGTCTGCAATGGGAATTAGACATCCTGTGCTAATTAGGGAGGCCAATTAATTGTAAAATTCAGGCATTTTTTTGACAAATAATCTCAGCAGAGTTCAGACATCCCCATGCACATGGATGTTATCAGACCTGAATGAAAAGAAGATAAAAGCCCGTGTTTATGTTTTTTCTGTGCCGGCTGGTGTGCAGCTGATGTTGAAAGCTCTGATTGGTGTTTTGTTTCTACCAGCTGGCGTGCAGTCTTACTTTTGTCCCTTACAGTAGTTTAGACAAAGAACTGGCATCACTAGAACAGCTTGATGTTTCTGTG
Organism: Pachypanchax playfairii; assembly: GCA_006937955.1. Lineage (NCBI taxonomy): Eukaryota > Metazoa > Chordata > Actinopteri > Cyprinodontiformes > Aplocheilidae > Pachypanchax > Pachypanchax playfairii. Next base: position 2,875,478 of record SSNP01000063.1, read on the forward strand.
GCTCTCAGTCCGATTTTGATTCATGATCACATGTATTTTTTAGACTGCATAAATTATGTAATTGTTGGACTAATGAACAGCCTCCATCAGTAGGACTTTGAGAGAGAATAGCTAGATACAGCCTCCACCATCGTGCCAACTGCTTATCACAGTGTTTCAAATCAACACCTGGTTACACATACTTTATTTGGAACATCTGCTGTCTGCACATACAACAACGATCATAGACTTTAGCTTTTGTGTGTTTGCATTTGTACCATGACGTGTGGTGTTACATATGTTGGCCGACTGGTTGACAGTCAGAAAACAAGCTCACGCTCTTTTTATTACCTGTTCAACCTATTCCAACAACTTTGTTCCTGCAGTACAGGGAAACACATTTACTCGCTCTTTTGTAGCCATTTTCTCTTCAGCTGAAATCTAATAGAAAGACGCCATTACACAATAGAAGGTAATGGCTCTGCAAGAATGCTGAAACTGTTTGGATACCAGGCAGCGCCTACGGTGTGTTTGCAGGGCGCCGGTGGGCAACTCCTGTAGCCACCCGCCTCAGGTGCAGGAAAGCATTGAGCACTTCCTTTTACAAGATTTGTAATTATTATGGCAGACAAGGGTGTGGATTTAAACCAAGTCAATATGTAGATAAGCTCTATACACACGTGTATACACACACAGCTGCTTAAAAAAGGATGCTGTTGTGTGTGGTTTATTAAAGCAGCTTGCCAAAATGCTGTGCAGGTAGGAAGGAAGCCCTGTGGGCCTGTGGAAAAGGAATCTGATGGGGGGGATGAGGCCTCCAGGAATGTCCCTGCAAACATGTACTGAGAAAAAAACTGAACTTATTCCAAATTCCACAGTACTACCTGTTAGGGTTGTGCATCTTCGGTATGCGGCCAATACAATACATATCTGGATTCACCGCCAACAATCTGATTCATTAAAGATATACGAGCATCTAAAAAGACAAAAAATGACACAACACAATGTTATTCAGCCTTTAATCAAGACACGGTGCAATTAAACATAAGTTTGATTCAACACATTGAGATTCATTGCAAAACAATTTTCATTTTTTAGGATTTTATAAAAAAAAATCACAGACAAGTAGGTTGTGTTTTAATCATGCACATCCATAACTTGGTACAAAGTATAAGAAATGGGACTAGGAATAATACATAACTGGCATTTTACTAGAGTTTTAGTGTATATAGAGAACTAGCAGTGATAGTACAGTATAAGTAGGCCATTTAGATTAAATTTGCATTCTCATCATAAATGCCCAAACTGTTTAAAGGATTGGTTTGTGAATAGCTGAGAAAACTGTCACCCTAACATCATGTTGGATGAAAAAACAATGACACTGGGGGTCACGGTTACTCCCAGAGACACTCTGCTAAACTTTCTTTTTGTCTTTTTGGGGCATCTATAAAAAAGACTAAACTTTCCCCCTGAAGATCACGGATTTGAATCAGAACTGCTCTTCACACAGCATTTTTCCTGCTGCTCGTAGTTCACAGGCGCCACATTTGCTGCGTGGGGACCACTGTCAGCAGCACTAAAAGTGATCCCGTGATGGCTAAATGATGTCAAAAATGGCCCCATTAATGTCAATTTGAGATCAAAGGCTAATAGATAGCGTGAACCTCCACAGTGAATGTGTCTGCTGTGGCCCCTTGGTGCCTTCTTTTTGTTGTAAGTGAAATGTGTCACTGCTTATGTGCAGATTTAAGTGAAGACTGACAGCTCAGAATAGAGCACATATCTGCAGAGCTGTGGGATCCATCCTGCTGCCTTATCTCACCCTCAACTTTAGTATCTGTTATTATTCAGGAACACAGAGCCATGCTACTTTACCAGCCCTCTCTTTTCCCTAATTAGGCCATTTGCAGAATTCCTTCTTCTTATTGTGGTCATTTATGTTGGATACCCCTCTGAACTGATTGGCTTTTGTTAACTGGTTGTTCCTACTTTCAGTGTTTCGCAGAGAGATCAAAGAATGGACCATAAGCCTCATTTGGCAACTTCTCCCAGCTATCCATCGGCTGCAAAAACACCCCGTTGCCTTGATTATTAACTCAGTCCCCGCCCTCTCATTCAACTTGAATTAAAAATTAAAAACTCGCAGAAATGACAGTGCCACGCCATTGAAAGTAAAGTGTGTAAAACCAACAAGGGCTCATTAGCGACTAGTTCTGAAGACAAGCATTCTGACTAGAGACTCATTACACTTCTCCTATTTTAACTCTAATTGGGTTCATTTTATATATGAAACGCCTTGAATATTTAATGTCGAAAAAAGTTTCACTTCTGATACTTTATGTAGCCAAAGACTCTTGGCCTGTGTTAATTGTCCAGGTTATTAAGCAAACTATAAGTGGCTTCTCAATGAATTGTGCTCTTGCTGCAGAAACGCAACTCTCATGGATTCTTTACTGGATCAAAATCTCTGAACTAATTCACAGGATTTATTATTAGAATAACATTGTGTGTATTGTTAGAATATTAAACTGTTTTATGCTTGTGTACTTTTCTAATTGTGTACAGGGATTTTTCAAACCACATCTATAAAAGTGGTGCAAATTTAATGCAATAAAGCGCAGTGGATGACGACTCGAATGCACGCTAATGAGAAGGAAGTTGGTAACAAGTGAAATTACAGTAACAATTTAGGATTAAAATAAAAAAAGGGCACTGCAAGGTTGAAAGTCATGGAAGTCTAGCAGTGAATATAATGTAAACAAATCATGACAAAAACAAGAGAAAACAAAAGAGAGAATGATCCAATAGGATTCACGTTTAGCAAACCAGGACCAGGTGTGTAGAGAGGAAGACGAGCAGCAGCAACTTGCAAACAAACAACATTAAAACAAGAATACCGCACATGGAAGAAAGGAACAACAAAAAAACCCAACAACACAATGTAGAACTACATCGTGGGAAGAACACGAAGATACAAAACCCAGAACAGAATAAAAAACTCATAAATCAACGCAATTATCCACAAATCATGACACAAAAGCTACAAAGACCCACCTAATAAAGCCTTTGTAGTATTTAACAAGTTGTTCAGCCAGTCTGGCTAGGAACATTTTAATTAAACAGATTAAAAACAATGTTTTGGCTCCTTCCTATGGATTTCCTTCACGCAATCTTTTGTTTCTCTCGGGTTGAAAAGAAAAGAGAGGTGGGGAAAAAAAAAAGAAGAAGCAAGATAGTGTTTCCAGGCAGGAAAGTTTGAAGTGCTTTGTTTGGAAGCAAGGTTCCGGGTGCAGCACACTGTTTAGCTTGGTGACCCTGTGACTGTCTTCTGAGGAATTGTATGAGCAGCCCTGCAGAATTCTGCTCCGGGCTTGGCTTTCATCTTAGCAGTAACCTGTGGACTTTGAAACTCAGGGCAATGGAATTGCAGCTTTGTCAGTACACTACTAATTAGAAAATTCCTAACCTCGAGCAAGATGTTTTAATTATGTGTTGTGTCAACGAGTTTGCAGATTTAATCCACCGTTGATACACACTCAAGTGTGCAAACTGTGTCGCACGTTGTAGTAGATCAAGTGGAGTGAAGCAGGGGCTTTTTTCCTTCATCCTTCTCTTTCCTGTGTAACCTTACGCCTCCTTCTGTTTTCCCCCCGCGTTCGTTAAGAGCCATCACATGCTTAAGCAGCCAAATTAGACGTGGAGCTAATGTGTGAACTCATGAAAAATCTGGTCTGATTTGCCTTGGTTTGCAGGAGGCTGAACAATGTGACAGTATTGTGCTGGGTGTGAGCTCTCTGTTGCAGTGAGTCAGTGTGAGGGAAGGCAGGAAGGGGTTAAACAGAAATTGAGCGGGGATGCTGGGGGCAGCAGTGCTGCAGAACATAGCAGTGTTCGTGCGAAGGCAAGTCATTTCCCGAAACACTGCAGACACATGGCCTGCGGCGCTCTAAAACCTTTGGAGACCAAAATGGCTTGCAGGAGTTAGAAGTAATAAGGTGTTTTTTTGCCTTCTTTCTCCTTGACTGAAATTCTGCACGGTTGCTATGCATTGCCATGGAGCTGTGTAGCTGTTTTTATGGTTTATGTGGGTATTAAGATACTCTACAACTGGCCATTTTTGAGATTTGTTGTTGTTTAGTTGTGAAGCAAATGGAAGTTGTTTGTTTTGAAAGTAATTTCCTCATTTTTTTTTTCTTTCGCAGTGATCAAAACTCTCCACCTCCGTATGCCCTCGTTTTTATTTTTCTTCCCTTTACAAAAAGACAAATTAAGAAAAGCAGGTTTTAGTGAAGAAACACATCACTCACTTACCTCCATTGTTTTGATAGCACTTGTTTTGGGTTTTGGACAGAAAATCAACCTGTGAGAAGGACGAAGGTCGTCTGTGTCGAGGCTTTTAGTCCATTCTAACCTTTGTGATTGGCTATAGATGAAAGCAGAACCTTTTCCTCCATCTCCTTTGGTTTTGTTAATCTTGGCTCTGTTGTCTGCTTCAAAGAGGCTCCAGCATATAATCTGGGTATGTACATCTGTGAATTATTATTCTAATTCTTTATATGTTTATTAGAGCTGAATAAACTCCACATCAAATACATCACTCGGGCAATGTCAGGAAGCCCGGGGCAAATCAGTCGACATCTGTTAACTCTTTCAAAATGGCCTCATCCAGCATGTCTGTGGGCGTAGAGGAGCGAGGAAAAAGGGAGAGGCGCGAGAGAGAACGAGAGAAAGAGTGAGAGAGAAAGTCTCTGTTGCTGATTAATGGCGGCCGTAGGAGAGGCGTTTCGGGCCGAGTGCGGAGATGAAGCAGGGCTGCACTCCCACGGCTGGGCTCCACGCTCTAAACACCGCGAAGGGACGAGGCGGCGTTCCTCGACTGAAATGCAGCATGGAAGGGAACATGTGGGAAAGCTTTGCTTCCTGGCACACAGTCAGTCAACCAGGGAGTCAGTAAATTAGTCACTCAGCCAGGCTCTCAGCCAGTCATTCAAACAGCCACTACTTCAGATAAAATAGTCGGTCAGCAAATCTGTGCGTCCTTCAGTCAGACGGCGTGCAGGCTGATTCGTCAGTCACTCAGTCTCTGTTGGCGAGTGGAGGCCATGTTAAAGGATCCACAGCAGCTGGACCACCAAGTCATGGCTAACTTACCTGCCAGGTCGGCCAAGACGAGCCAGAAAATTCATCAATATTTTAAACACTGCCTGCGCCTAATTTCCTTTCTAGCTTCAACAAAAAAAAAACAAAAAAAAACACCACCTGGTTCAGCTTTTGCTCCACTTCTTTGTTTAGCTTGTCAAATGAGTCTCTGTTGTTCTAAATATGTCCTCGTTGCCTAAAGCATAGAAAACAGAGTTAAACTCATTTTTTGACATCAAAGTCATGAGAACGATAGACTAATGTTGCATCATGAGCAGGTTGTCTGTTTCTCAAACCGACACGCTAGTCTTCATCCTTAATGCTGAGCAATGTTTTCTCTCTGTGTAGCAGTTGTAGTCAACACAGTATGTTTGCTGGTGTGTTGTCACATTCCAGCACAAACACACACACGTTCTCACCATCAGGCTCTGTCTGTTAAGTTCTGCTGTGAGGAGTGCTGAGGCAGCAGGTCGGACCGCGCAGGGCCGAGCAGCTCTGTGTGCCTGGCAAAGTGGGCCATTAACCCACCGCCCCAAGGTGTGACCTGGGCCAAATCCAATATTGGCTCCAGCATCAAGGCACAGGTGCCACTCAGGGTTCAAAGCCACAGATCAGCAAGACACCTCGCTGCTCCCACACACCCCCACCCCCGCCTGTTTTCTTTACTTTAACAATAAAGAAGCGAACGTACTGTAAATTCAGACTGCAGACATCTCCAACAACAGCTGCTGCTGCTACGCCATCAGAGACAGAGATGAGCTCAGGAAGAGTGTAGGTGGGAAAACGTGGACAGAAATATTAAATTCAACTTTTCACAGGTTGAATCTGACTGTTCGCAGATGGTTTGAGAAAATAACTAATTTGTTTAATTGGATTTATATTATTATTATTATTATAATTTTGTATGCCTCAGTGTTTATGCACAGGAAGTGGAGTGGTGTAGAAGAACGTGTTTGGCCCACTGGCACGTTGTCATTCATTTAAACAAAATGTGACTGAAGAATAAAACTTGATGAAATCCTAATACAGAGAAGCTTTAAAAGCTCTCCACTGTTTGGATTGTATCCTCTGCTCCATGTTTTTTCTCTATGTCCCCCAATCTGAACTAGTCAAATGTCTGAGGAGATGTATTGAAGTATCCCTGCACATTCTGCACGACGGATATGTCATGTGACATGATGCCTCGGAGCGCCCATCACAGATAAAATGACAGATGCTGTTTTTTGCCTCATGGATCTTTCTTGGCCAAGTTGATTTTGAGACTTGCGTATTTTGCTCCTCGCTGATGTCTTTGCTCTCCTGCTTATCCTTTTTCTTTTCATCCACCGTGAGCTTTCAAAGCTTTATTTATTGGAGGGTAGAATTTCAAACATACTTAACGTGTAATTGCTCGTGACGAAGAGAGCAAATTTAGTGATTTCTCACGTTCGTTTTGAACTGCTTTGTTTAGTATTAGTGTTTACCCCGCCCACCCGCTGCCCCCTCCTCCACATTAGTTCTTTTTTTCATACCAGCGAGAGGACTGGTCTCCATAGATACAGTAGTCTGGCTCGTAGATGCTGTGTTTGGGTTTGTGGAGGACAGAGTATGACAGAGGGAAGAGGTGATGCTGAGTTGAGTGAATTTCTGACCTCTCTGCACATGTTTCAATCACTTAGGGTTCCTCTTATCCTTGAGGGGAAGGAGGTATTCTGGGAACCACAGTGCACTACCTAAAGAGTGATGCTTGACCTCCTCTTTCTCCCTACCATCACCCTTTCTGGTCAGCGTACCACCGAGGCACCAACTGGCTGCCCAAGGCTACCGCCGCCCATCTGTCCAGGTGGATGGATGGCTTTGATTGGTAAAAATCCACGGCCCTGTTGTCAGTCTTGCTCCTGAGTGGCAGTAATTGGCATGGCAGTAGGCAGGCCCATCTTTCACTTGTGGTCAGCTATGATTGACCTGATTAGGCCTGGGTAGCTCCCCAGAGTAAGGAGTCTGGTGTGCCCCCCGGGGGCTCCGATGAGCTGGCTGTGCCCACATGTCCCTCAACCCGCAGCACGAGATGATACATGTTGTTTAAGTAAGTTGGCAGGAACCGTGGTCTGACTAGCCTCACTTGTCATCTCGTATCCAGGGGTCAGAGAGTTTACAGAGGGAAATTTGAGACAGGACATCGTCACACAGCATACGCAAACCCGAGCGCATGTGAGGGCGGCTGCTGGAGGGTTTCGGTTTGGCTCTTGTAACTTCAGACCCATCATATGTTTGCAATTAAAGCCTGTCTGTACAGTGTGTTTACAGAGCGCTGCAATCAATGTAATTGTGAGAGGGTGTTCTTGACTGAAATGTCTGTCCTGTTTCTCTCTGGCCTGGTTTAAATGGCCACTTGCTGGTTTTCTCTCCCAGTGTTTCTCGTTTCCAAATGTAAATGCATTTCTTGATTTGTATCGGCCTCTGCATACACCCCCTTTTTTATATCATACTTGTTTTCTCTGGATCAAATACAAACAACCAGAGCTCTACTGAAACGTCAGCTCAGATCATTGTCAACGGTTTTGTTTATGGAGGGGTATAAAATCTGTTCATATCTCAGTCATTGCAAAGAGTCGTTAAACAAACTCAAATTATGACAAAGGTTGTTCGTCTTTCTCTTTAAACTCCCTTTAAAACAACAAGTAGTCTGCACATGAATATCTGGATGTTATTAGTCTGTGTTTTTGTTCTTTTCTCTTTGTACAGGTGATTATTTTTCTAAATTGGAGATGTGTGCTTGCTTAGAGGCCACAGCATTCCTTTCTATTGATACTGCAAATGTGTTTGCCATTTAACAAAGATTAGCTCATTTTGTGAATTAGAAATACAGTCGTTTCCTGCAGAGTGCTTCACCATGGAACATTATCCTTTTGACCTGCTATGCAGAATCTTTCCTCTTCTCTCAAAAAAAGCAAGAAATAAATTTTCTGAAACATTGTACGATGCACAAAGTACATGTGAAGAATAGAGTTCTTTGAAAGCAAATATTCCAGTACCAAAGACATCTCATCCATTGTCCCCTAACGACTACAGGCCTGTTGCCCCGAACATCCGACATCATGAAAGTCTTGGAGAGACTCATGTCTCTCATGCAAACAAGCATGTTTAAAGACCCATTGCAGTTTGCTTATTGCTGTGAGGTTGGAGTGGATGACACCATCATACACCTGCTTTGACAAACCCAGGTTGTTTCTCAATGTCAAGGAACCTTGCCTACCGAGGCACTGCCTTAGTAGGCGAGGCATCTTGCTTACCGAGGCAGTTCCTTGGTAGAGGAGGCGTCTTGCTTACGAGGACACTGGAACAGACTTCACTCACATGATCGCAGCTGCCTGCTCACGCGCACTGTTTACATCCCATCCATTTTAGTAGCATAGTAGCGTAGCAGCATTCATTCAGCCGTGGAGCTAGAAATGTTAATAAAAATAAAATAAAATAAATGTGCAAGCGAGTTACTACCTTCTAGCCACCGAAGCTGTAACTACAAAGCAACTATCCAAAAGTATAACTGCTTTGAAATGAAAAAAAAAATAAATAAATAAATATAAGCCTGATAGCAATTAACTTACATTTAAACAGGAAATTTGCCTTTGAAGTAGCTGCTGCCGGCTCCTCGACCGCCATTTTTTGAAAATACTGCGATGTATTCTGGGAAATTTGTGACCAAGGGAAGGCGTCAAGGCACGTCCCGTGTATCCTTGGTATGTTAGCTAAACAGCGGGCAAACCGCGTACAGATGCCTCCGTAGCACATGAACATTGGAACGCACCTTGGCGGTCCCTATGACGTATCTCTTAGGCAACCGTGGCAGGACCAAGGCATCAAGGCAAGGTTCCTTGACATTGAGAAACACCGCCACTGTCATCTGGCAGGCAGCGCTGTGAGGATCATGTTCTTTGATTTCTCCAGTGTATTTAACACAATTCAGCTTGCGGTATTGTGTCAAAAACTCCAGAAGACACAGGTAGATGCCTCCACAATCACCTGGATTAAGGACTATGTCACAAACAGACCACAGTTTGTGAGACTTAAGAGTTGTATGTCTGACCAGGTGATCAGCAGCACAGGAGCACCACAGGGGACTGTACTATCACCATTCCTTTTCACTCTGTACACCTCAGACTTTCAGTACAGGTCAGAGTCCTGTCATCTACAGAAATACTCTGATGACTCTGTAGTTGTTGGTGGATCAGAGATGGACAAGAGACAGAGTACAGAGAACTGGTGGACTGCTTTGTGTCCTGGTGTGGGAACAATCATCTCATCTTGAATTTGAACAAGACAAAGGAGATGATTGTGGATTTTAGGAAGAGCAACAACATGTCAAAACCCATTTCCATCATGGTAGAAGAAGTGGAGGTGGTGGAGGAGTATAAATACCTGGTGTTCACCTGGACAACAGACTGAGCTGGAGACACAACTGTGATACTGTTTTTAGGAAGGGACAGAACAGACTGGACTTCCTCAGGAAACTCAGGTCCTTCAACATTTGCTGCAAGATGTTGAACATCTTTTATAAGTCCGTTGTGGAGAGTGTGATCACATCTATAGTCACCTGTTGGGGGCGGAGCATCAGAGCAGGTGACATGAAGAGGTTGAACAGATTGATAAGAAGGGCTGGTTCTGTACTGGGGACTGATCTGGAGTCTCTTGAGTTGACTGTTCAAAGGACGCTACTGGAGATCCTTCCTGTCCACAGCTAAAACCCTCTACAGGAGATCCTTCCTGTCCACAGCTAGAACCCTCTACAGGAGATCCTTCCTGTCCACAGCTAGAACCCTCTACAGGAGATCCTTCCCGTCCACAGCTAGAACCATCTACAGGAGATCCTTCCAATCCACAGCTAGAACCCTCTACAGGAGATCCTTCCTGTCCACAGCTAGAACCATCTACAGGAGATCCTTCCTGTCCACAGCTAGAACCATCTACAGGAGATCCTTCCTGTCCACAGCTAGAACCCTCTAAAGGAGATCCTTCCCCTCCACAGCTAGAACCCTCTACAGGAGATCCTTCCCGTCCACAGCTAGAACCCTCTACAGGAGATCCTTCCCGTTCACAGCTAGAACCATCTACAGGAGATCCTTCCAATCCACAGCTAGAACCCTCTACAGGAGATCCTTCCTGTCCACAGCTAGAACCATCTACAGGAGATCCTTCCTGTCCACAGCTAGAACCATCTACAGGAGATCCTTCCTGTCCACAGCTAGAACCCTCTACAGGAGATCCTTCCCGTCCACAGCTAGAACCCTCTACAGGAGATCCTTCCCGTCCACAGCTAGAACCCTCTACGGGAAATACTTCCCGTCCACAGCTAGAACCCTCTACGGGAGATACTTCCCGTCCACAGCTAGAACCCTCTACAATGGCTCCCTAAAGAAGAACTGAGCTACAACAACATTTAATTTCCATTCAGGGATTAATAAAGTGTTTTTGAATTTGAATTTGAAATAATACACCAGTCAACTAATGTTGCTGATAACGAACACTGTTGCTTTATTTTTATCAATCACACAAGAAGAACATGGCCCCCAAAAATATGTAAATACAGTGTTGATTAAAAGTCATGATACTGTACTTGAGTTTTTTTTTAACTGTAAACTTTTGACTCTTTGGAATTGGGAGGGTGGGGTTTGAAAAACACCTCATTTAGTGAATACAAGTGGGTGTCCTGATCACAAGTCAACTGCACTGGATCGATTTCAGACACCTTCAAAACCGATTGCTTTAAATTGGATTGGTCTCACTTTCACAGAACTCTGCTTATTGACAAAAGTTTGTTTATTTTTAATGGATCTCAAATAACGATTCAAAGCACTTAAAGGAGAACGCCCGTTTTTTGCAATTGGGGCCTTATTTATTCTGTGAGATGTGTTTTACTCGTCATCCGTGGTACTTTTTTGCGATTCAGATTCGTCTCGGAGATTTTTGATTCACACGGCAAACACCTAAACGCCAATAAACGAGAGTCAGTTGGGCCTGCGCCGTGAACGCAGGCCCAACTGTCTCTCGTTTATTCTCGTTTATTGGCTCGTTTAGGTGTTTGCCGTGTGAATCAAAAATCTCCGAGACGAATCTGAATCGCAAAAAAGTACCACGGATGACGAGTAACACACATCTCACAGAATAAATAAGGCCCCAATTGCAAAAAACGGGCGTTCTCCTTTAAATATTACCTCCGTGGAAAGTTTTAAAAAGTTCAGTTATTTAATTATAAACATGTCAATATGACCCAAATGAGCATTTATGTTTTATACAAAAGGTTTATCGTCTGAGACTTCCTCTTCAGAAAGGTTAGAGAACACAGTTCTAACCTGGCTGTTGTGATTTTTGGAGGAGAAAGAACAGAACTGCAAATAATCAGGAATATATTTATCACGATGAGTTTGGAATATTCATCTAAAGGTTGTTTGGTCTTTTTGCCAAGTTAGCAGCTGGTTTCGGTGAAGACACGCAACGCTAGGAGCTTTAATTTCTGAAAAGGTTATGATTGACAATCTGATAACTTCAACCTGATACTAGTTTGCAGCATGTTGATGTGTTTCTGTCTTTAAATGATGTCGAGTCAAAGATCAGAGCTCATTGGGCTGCAGCTGTTTGGAGACACTTGGAGTCTTGCTTGATTGTCACTTGTGACACTTTTGCAGGGGACAAACTGGGACATTCATGTGAATACTGTTCAGATTTACTTGGTATTTTAAATTCATGATGTGTATAAATTGTGTCTTAGCTTTTTCACAATTTACCATCATTTTTATTCACATATTGTGGTTTGAACGTCTCTGGTCAAAGTTTTTCACACTTTATAGAATCTAAATTGATGGTTCTCACCTTTGGGCCTCTATCTTGTCCGCAGGTCTCCAGCAGCATGGCGGGCTCTCCAGCTGGCGCCTCAGCCCCAGCCACCTCATCTCGCCAGTTCACACGGCAGCGCATTACTCGTGTCAACCTCAGGGACTTAATATTCTACATGGAGCAGGAGAGAGAGACCGCCCACTCCCTCCTGCTCTACCGAGCCCTGCTCAAGTAGCCTCTGCTCTGCGCAGCACTCATCTCCACCTCCACCTTTCCCTCCTCGTCCTCTCCAGCCACGTGCCTTCAGATCAGGTCTAATGTTTCAGCTCTGTGTCTTTATATGTACTGTAGTGATGTTTGATGTAGCTTTTAAGAAACACAGAGGAATAAAAAAAAATCTAAATGTTTTTCCCTGTGCTCTCTGTTTAGCTTCACTGTGTGTGGTCAGATTATTCCTTTTAAAGGCCATATTATATTGTTTGTGTTGGATTTGTTAGAGGAAGTACAACTTTCTGTCACAGGAACTGACCCTAAACTTATTCCATGTACTTTGGGTAGCTATTTATATAATATTGGTGGCTAAAGCTGCAGAAATCCACCTAAAAGTGAGGATTATATTGGTGAAACTACAACCTCTAGTTGTATTCTCAAGTTATTTATTGAACATAGTTCAATGAATATAGTTTAGCTGCACTTAAAGAAATAAATCTAATTCCAACACTTTATTTTGAAATAAACCCATTTAACAGATTTATGTTCCATTTCCTTGCTGTCTGTGTAAATAGTTCTTTTTGAATTATTTTCCAACTTGTATATTTTTTATCATAATAAAGCTTTGTAAGAAACGGAGCAGCTCATGTGTCACTATGATGTTTTGTAAAGCAACGGGCTTTGAAAGAAATTTAACTGTTTACGCTGTAGATTATTGTTATAATAAGACAAACCCCCGCACACACACACACACACACACACGCACACGCGCACACACACACACACTATTTGCAAAGGTAATTCTAATGAAGCAGCATTTGGCGTATGATGCCCTCTTCTGATTGGTCGCCCTGTTCAGTGAGTCAGTATTTTACTTTGTGAAGATTGTTTTTATAACTGCTTGTTTGTAGTTTGCACCCTGCAGAAGGTATAAAGATCATAAAAACAGACATTCCTGTATCTTTTCCAGTCCGTACGTCACTAATAGTTACAAAGTTAACTAGTTTGTTCCCGCACACAAACTTTCATCTGACTGAATGATTAATGAAAAAGTTTTAACGTGCAGCACCTGCACTTTTCATGTCTCTTTGATCAAAAACCAGTAAGTCACAGCTGTAAGAAGGATCAATCATTCCAGCTGAAGTGTTTGTTTTTTTTTTATTTTCTTTTGGATCTTTTTATAACTGAATAGAACAATTAAACAGTTTTTTTTTTTACATCACCTTAACTTTTTTTGCCTTTTTCCCTCCAACAGTCTTTAATGCATCATAAAATATTGTCCATTATGTTTCTTTTTATATATATTTATCTAAATTTCCTGGCCTCTATGCAGCTTTTCTTCTCATATTGACGTTTATTTAAACAATGAGGGGGCATTTGACACACTTGTTGCGCATTGTGAATTTTAACAGCACTTTTTGTTTTTATGTTTGATTTAACTAAAAGCTGTCGCTGTAGTATGGCAACAAAAAGAAATCTCAATATGAGTTAAATCCTTTTGCCAGTTTCCTATTTTAGTATGTTTCTTTTAGTCGTTTTTTTTTTTTTTTTTGGGAATGGATTTTCAACTTATCTTGTTTTCTGGACTAGTATCTCTGAAATACCATATTTTCCAAACAAGCACAGCACTACCTGTTAATGGTTATTTCCAGTGATTTTGTTAATATTTCTATGGTTTCTGGTGGCTTCACAGGAGAACATTTTTTTTACTGCTACAGCTTTTTAGCCAAAATAACAGAACATTACTCCTTCTGTGACCCAATGGGGGAGAATAACATAACAATGTGGAAAATGATTTGTAAATATTGTTTACAAACTGTGTTTATTAGAACCACGGTATTTTTGGTAAACTCTTGTACATATCTGGAAAAGTTTTCTGTTTGTGTGAACAAAAAAACAAAACTTTCGTATTTGTACTTATTTTGTAAAGGAATAAATGAGCTGTTTACTAAACTGAACTGATGTTGAATTTGTTTATTTATTTTTTTACGCTAGACTGAAAGTCCATTTCCTAACATGAATTAAAGAAGAATAAAGTATTGTATAATATAGATTGTGTATATATCTGTACACAGGAAAGTAAAGCAGAAGTCACCCCTCCTTTCCACAGGACACGTCAGCAGGGCGTAACGTCAGTGAAGCGTAACATGAGGCTGATAGCCGCCATTGAATTCAATGGGACCGTTTCCACCGGGCGAATCAGACGCGTGTCAAGTTCAGCAGTTTAGTTTGGTCCAAACAGAAAATCAGGTGTTCAGGAAAAGTAAAATAACCGGAAATTTCAAAATAAAAGTGCAGATTTCTGTTTGCTTGACAATGAAAAAATGACCTACGATGGGTTTGAAGTCTGTAGGTGGTGTGAAAATAAACCACATACTTCTGGATACATGTTGTCATCTTTCTCCCTGCTTGTTGTTGTGTGTATTGACAAAATCACGCGTGATTTCGCAATTCTCGTGTGATTTCGTGATCTCCCGGAACCTGCTCAATGGAACGCCTTTGCAAGTGATATGCGTCTAAAACGCTCTCGGTGGGAAAGATTATGCCACAGATTTTGCAAGAAAAACATGCAACTACACATCCAGTGGAAAGGAGAGGTTAATGGCAAGATAAATCGAGTGCCACCTAGTGGTTGGCTCCAGTAAATCTCTTAAATCGCTCACCTGTCATATCAAAAATAAACATTTTCATGAAAACTTTTTCAAGGTGTTGATTTCTGTTAATAAACTTGGTTCTTATAATTTGCTGTATGTCCAAATATTAATTTTTCTAATATTTGTAGTTGAAACTAATTATTTGATGCCTAAAAGACATTATGATTGTAAGAGGGCGAGTAGGCGGGGCTTTTAGCTTCATGTCTCTAACACAACAGGAGGTTCAGTGTGTTTCAGGGATGCTGTTCCACATATCTTGAGTTATAAAAGGTGGTTATTAAAGCTTTTCTATGTTGAATTAGTTTGCTAGTTTTCATCCACACAACTGGACACTCAGACCAGCTCGTGAGACACCCATGACACATCCAAAGTCAGTCATCTTCATTTTGTCAACATGTCCAAATGCCCAACTGTGATTGGACAATTTGCTGTTTGTGTTAAGCAGGTGAACATGCACCTAAAAACTGAGCTTATGTTGATGATTATATGACTTTAATGTGTTATGATGCTATATAGTAGATTACTGCAGTGAATAATCAGGTTAAACATCTTCAGTCACCAACATTAGAGATGAAAATCATGTTGATCCATCCTCGTTCCTGATCCTTCAGAGTTTAAGGTCATGGGGAGACGTTGTCTCGAGGGGCGGGGTCACACCTTGGACAGGTCACCAGTTCACCAGGTAAAATCAGAAGATAAGGATGAGTTATTAAACATAACATGGCGACATGGCAGGATCCAGCAAGTGAATACAAGTATTTTTGAAATTGTTTTTTTTTTTTGGATTTTATTTCCTCAATATTTTGAGGATGTAGACAAACTACCATCGGTTACACATTTATTTGTGTAAGTCGGGTTACATGTGCACAGTTGCACTCCTACCATTATAATTACATTTATTCTCCTCTTTATTCTGGAACAATCACCATCCATGTCTTCCAAACAGAATGATGCATTTTGTCATTTCCTAACGTCTGCGTGTCTGTTATCTTATCAATGTTTTTGCAACACTTTTTTTTTTTTAAACAAAAATCCATTAATTCACCCTGTTTCATTTCCATTTCAACATGCTAAGTGTCAACTGAGTCAAGCACTGCTGCTCTGCTCTGAAAAGTCCCCCTTAGGTTTCTGTTGCTAATTAAGCAGAAGCGTTTTAAAAAGACTAAACCGTTTAACTCAGTGCAAAATATTGGGATTTAAAAGCATATTGTTTTCTTTCAAACATTTAGCCCATGTGTTTGTCCTTCAGACTGCTGAATAGATGCCTTATAACGTTCCAAAAATTAGCCTCGCACACTCATACAGTTCAGTTAGAGGACAGAGTTCAATGTAGTGCACGAAACAACCACATATGTGCTTAAATGTTCAAAGCTCGCATGATTAGAAATAAATCATTCCTTTGTTTCTTAAAAGCACAACATGAGAGCAATGAGATGCATTTCAGTTATACAGTACATCCTTTTATTATCGCAAATATGCAAGAAAAGTCAAATGGAGACACTGTAAATGAACACATGCCCTTTAATACCACAGTCTAATTGTTTTAAACACTTTAAATAATATACATTTGCACCTTATTTTACCCTTTAAAACATTAGAATCCATATGTACACAATGTTTAATGTTTTATTTTATTTTTTTTGTGATGAGGACAACAATGTCTCTCAAAAACATGAGGATCCCATAAAGCCTTGAAGTCCTGATAATTCAATATACAGTAACTGTACAAGTGACCCGCCTCGACGGTGGAGTGGAAGCCATGTGGACTGGCTGAACACTGACTGGTACTTCATCTGGAACGGGCCGGCGTGAGGGAACATGTCTCTGAAGTTTCCTGTCCTGTCAAGTTGATCTGCTGTCAACCCGTCGTGTAAACGCTGAGTCAAAAGGGGCGTCGAAGGTTTGATCAGTGCAGTCAGAGAAACTGGCGTTCAGATTTTCGTTCCTTTTTCTTTTCTTTCAATTTCTACTCTGAAGTTGTCGGGATTGATTTCGATCATTTTAGTTTGAAAACATCTGGAGGTCAGCATCAGAGAGGAGTCTCCTGGCTGTGCAGGATGCTCTGACTCATTAGTTTGTTTGGTTTATAGCGACGCGCTCCAGCGAGATGTAGCCTAGGAGAGTGTTTTGTAAACGGGGCATGGGGCATCAGCAAGGGGTGCAAACCGAGTTTCTGCTGGCAGCATGGTGCTGGGGGAGGCAGTGGGGGGGGGGACATGCCTCGGTACATGAAAGGCCTGGTTGACCATTCATTCCCTTTGAGGTGACTGGATGCAAAAGGCGCAGCCAGACCACAAGCAGGTTAGAACAAAGAGAGGCTGGATTATGAGAAAGACCTCCAGGGAACCCTGGTCTGGACTTACAGGTGTCACTTAAACCTCCTATATTTATCAGTCCAGTTAAATCAGCAGCATTCACAAATAATTCTCAACTACAGTCACTGTTTAATGAAAAACTAAAAAAGAACAACCCCAGTTTCACTCCAGCAACTGCCCACAAAGATCAGAATAAGCTTCTTCTTTTTTTTCTCTCTCTCTTCTTCAGATTTTTTGGAATGGAAGAAACAGCATGTGTAAGTTATACACAAATAAAAACAGCAAGAAAACTTGGCCTTTCTTGTTTCTGCCTTTGATCCAGAAATGTTGAGAATAAGACCAAAAGAATGAGAGCAGGACAGCGTAAATGCCGCCCACTCGCCTCTTTGTGAACGACATGCTGATGCTGGGAAGACGGATCACTTTGGGTTTTATGTGTGAAGGCCCTCTGAAATAATCCAGGCTTAGAAGCGACAATATTAAACCAGAGACTTTCTCTCTCTCTCTCTCTCTCTCTCTCTCTCTCTCAAACTTGGTCTGAATGTTCTGCGAGCTGTTCTCAACTAAACTGTGGAGATCAGAGGATCAAACGTTGGTATCCTTCATGTTGTCTTGAACAATGTGTTGTTTTCTTTTGCTTTAAGCTACAAAAAGAACATTTTGATGCTTTTACAATCAACAGAACAGGCACCTCATCTACTTGGGTACCTAAAAGGTTTGTTCTTTTTAAGTGATTTTATTTTTTTTCAGGTTTTTTTTTTTTAAAGATATTATAATCTGACAGCCGATAAACAGTTGGAAGGAGGGCAGCTGTGTGGGAAATATTGAAAAATAAATAAACATTAAGCCTTTAAAGTACATCTTCCTGATGGTGAGGCATGCTGTAATCGTCAGCCCCGCCCCTTCTCCCTCCACCTCCAAGTCTTCAACATTCTAACTTAATAAAACCAACACAAAAATACAAACTGTGCATTTTTATCCATAATTTCAAATTTACAAAAAAAAAAAGCCCCAAAACTTGAAAAAGAGGAAATGTTTTGTGCTCAAGTGAGAGAATCCAGTCAAAAACTGCAGATATGTTTTAGAATGAATTCTACAGCCTTTTTTTTTGTTTTTGTTTTTTTTTTTTTTTTGTCAGTGTGCAACACATTTGATACTAAACAATGTAGAAACATCCAGGTTTTCTTCCATTCCCTGTTTGAACAATGGGAGTTTTTCTGGCTCTGGATTCATTGCCAGTCAGATTGCTTTAGCCACATAGCCTGCAGACACGAGTTGCTGCAGCTATTGCCAAGAAACGCTCCCTCGCAAGCTCTCAAAGCCTAATGAATACAATGTTTGTACATCCTTCATTTTAGGAAAAAAAAAATAAAGACATTAAAAATAATCCTATTAATAATAATTGTTTACACCATGTCATGATAAAAACAGCAAAGGGAGCAAGAATAACTTTAACTTTAGAAACAACAATGAAAAACTGTGAAGCACAATCAGTTTAACAAATGATTTCGTGTCCGGTGAAGTTTGTAGCCGGGTCTGTGTGACGAGGAGGGGGGGTTGGTGGAGTTTTTTGGGGGCCTTTAGGGTAGGTTCACAAAATCAGATTGTGTCTTCTTCTTGTCATCTTTATAAACATCCTGTCTTCTGTGGACAAACACCGGTCCCCCTCTCACCACCAGTCAGAAACAACATGATGAATGTGTCTTTATACGAGTGGACCAAGGTTCGAGCTGTGGGGCTGGGGGGGGGAGGGAGTTTTGTCCCATGAAAAGATTCGACACAATTTTTCTAAAGTCAGCGTGGGAAAATTTACAAGTATCTGTTCTAAAAACACAAAGCTGAGATGCTGTTGTCACAGCCCCAGATTCTTTGGGTGTTATTTATCATAAATCAAAAAGCTGCTGATGCTTTTTTTCCTTTGTTTGGTTCTACATTCCCCTTGGAGTTCTGCAGAGTGTGTGAGGTTAACAAGCCTCTGCTAATACTTAGGTATCTTGGGGTGGGGTGGGGTTGCTATAGTCCTGGGACAGGGATGGGAGGGGATGGCGGTGGTGTGATGTGAAAAGATGGAGGGAGTGTTGAAGGGAGGTGGTTGCAGCCAGTCCCTCTCCCTGAAACCTCTAGTCCAGGGGTTCTTGTTTTATCCTGATTGGCGTGTTGATGGAGAGACTCCGTCGGTCCTCGCGACACAACACATACTCGCTGAACTGGGACGAGTCCACGCCGCCTCCGCACGATGCCGCCACATTGAAACCCTTCTGGAAAAGACGCTCCAGAACCTGAAGAGACGATAAAGAACGATAAGAGGATCATTAATGTGTTGAGTACAGGTCCAAAAAAACCAAAACCTCACAAGGAAAGAAGCAGCTTGAAGGTTTTTCATGTTCCTATATTTTATTTTTAATAGAAAAAAATAATTAAAAAAAATAAAAGTATAATTCTTTTAACACATAAAATGTTCTTGATTTAATTTAAACAATGTAAGAAATGAATCTTGTTTTACAGAGAAACTGTTCCTTGTTCCACCAGCAGAGACAAGATCACAATTCATGAACTTATAAACATTATAAACAAGGATTTGTGGACTTCTGACATCACAATTTTCTTTTTTTTTTACACAGTCTTAATAAACACTATATGACAGTTAATGTTGAATTTATTAGTGACCTTTCCAGATGTTGATAGAGGACTGTTATGAGTCCTTTTTCATTCTTTATACTAACATTCGTTGATGTTTCTAAAACCAAAGAGGCTCTGAAGATGCTACCTCCCTCAGCATCACTGCACTTTTAGTTTCCCAGAGATGGAGTCTCAGTTAGTTAGAGATGATGGATTAATTTTACATAATAAACAGAGAGATATTGATGCTACATTCTTAGCAAGTACATTTCCCAAAGTGTTGAACCTCGTCAGATAGTCATCAGTCACAACATGCACCATGTGCCATTAAACCTCCTCCTCTCCATCCAATCACACAAAGTGATAAAAACCAGAGGGCATTCCCAACATCACACCACCTCTGCAATATTCATGCGACTTGTGCTAGATTGGCCACTGAACTGAGGGGCATGAGCTCAGAGGGATGTAGAACGCTGAAATGTGAGCGGGGCGCGTTAAGGAGCCGAGTAGAGCACGGCGTGGTGATTACTGAGGCTCCTAATTTGAGTAATGAGGCCGGGGTGAGAGGAGAAGTGAGGTCCGTGAGCGAAAGAGGAGGCGACGTGCGGAGAATGAGGGATGAGGAGGGAGATGTGGCTGATCTGTGTGAGGAGGAGGAGGAGGACGAAGTGTTGGAGCTGCAGGGGAAAAACAGGAGATGGGGATGCATGTTAGACCTCCGGTGTGGGCATTGACACACTCCAGTCCAAATAGAGATACGCACCCGACACAAACACGTGAACTCAAGCATCACTTTTCTCCCCTCATCTGCAGTAAACCATGTGGGATGTTGGATTTTTTTCTCCTTTTTGTAGGGGGTATATATCTAAATCCCAGTGAGAGAAGTGATGTGTATTTACTTATTCTCCTTTCCTTTTAATGGAGTGTGCAGCGCATTGAAATGAAAGGTCTCGCCATGGGCTAACCCTTTCTGCCAGATGCAGTGTCAGAGAGGTTCACACAGAACAGAATGTTTTTTTTTTCAACATGCCTGCGCACACTGACACATGGTGAAGGAAGACCTCTGCAATTATTGGAGCACGAGCCACATCAGAGGCAAAAGTTGGCTGTTTAGGCCTCTGAGTCGAAGGCCTGCAGTCTCACAGAGAAGAACATTCAAATCAGACACCAGCAGAGGAATATAAACCTACAAGCACAACAAGTACTGAACAGGTCTGAAACTCCCTAAATCCCGTCCACCTCCAGTTTAAAATGTGTATGTTGTTTTGTAAAAGGACCAGTTGGAAGACTTTTCCCCTCCCTCTTTTCGTCCTCTGGCCATGTGACGGTGACAAACTTTGTAATTCGTGAGACAGAAGGGGCGGCAGACAGCTGATGGAGAGGATGGCTAATTAAGAGACCTGCCCAAGCATCAAACACTCCCAAATCCATGAAAGACGACAGAGGAGCCTAACGATTATGGAAATGATATTACATAGTCTTCTTTGATCATTGCATCACATTGCAACCCCCCCGTCATCTCTTTAACACATGTGGGACTCTGTCATGTTCAGCAATGAGTTTGGTCACAGAGGAGAACGGCCTGATCAATACAGATAGTCTGGAAACGCTTTTGTGATTAACGCATGGCAACACAAAACACTTAAGGATATTATTATAGATGGTTGTAACTGACTCAAGGATACTGTAATGAGTACAAAAGGGCCATAAAAAACTTCATATTCACTTTTGTCACAGTGAATTAGTGCCATGGGGGGATAAACAATACACAGAATAATTAAGCTGCATCCAAGCAAAGGCTTCCAATGTCCACGGGACAATGTCCTGAAATCAGTCCCTGCTGACGAGAAGAAGAAGAAGAAATGCACACCCTTAAAAAGCTCCAACGTGTCTGGTTGCTCAGTTCAGCACTACGTTCTCATGACTGCAGGCACTCAGATCTCAGCTTATGTTGTACTCGTGCAGATTTCTCAGCTTTACCTTCCTGCCTCACTTAAGCAAAACCTTCTAACAGCGAGCTCCCTGCAAAGCAATCTGATTGGCCGAAGTCTCATTTTAAGCATGAGGATTTCCATGAAATGGAATTATTGCTAATTAGGAGTTTCTCTTTCTTTTTTCTCCCTTCTTTTTTTCATGTCCATCACTTTGAACTGAAAGGCAAACTTCCCTCCGGGGTGGCAGCGACCCGCGGTCTACGTCATGATCATTATTGTTCTACAAAAGCAGGAAATCGGAATCAAACAGAAAAGAGGATGTGACGGCTCTTCACCAGAGTTTGCTGGTTCTTTGTTGAACTTCATCTCTTCCATCTCTCCTTCCTGCATGTGAGACTACAGCAGATTAAAAGAGTCTCCGTCCCCAGTGATCCGTCTGCGTCTGAACATGATAAACCATTGACGGTGCAGACATCTGCCTTTCAAACAAATGCACACCATTCCACATTTAACCAACTGGATGAGATGCCACACAGCTTGGGGTCGCCATGGGGATGAGGAGGGGATGATATTAGCCTCGCTTCTCAAACTTCCCATCCACGCAGCAGAGATGGTGAGGCGAGAATCAAAGTGAATGAGTCTCTGGGCTGGAAGCAGGAACGTAATGCAATATTGATGATCACCGGAGTGCACAGACGCACTCACAGCACCTCTCAGGAGGAGCCAGAAGACGCTTTCTCCTCATGTAGAAGAGTTCAGAGCTGATTGACACGTGTGACACACAGACAAAAAAAAAAAACATTTGACAGCCTCGTGTACTTGCAGGGGTTTCAAACTTCAGGCCTTGAAGACCACTATCCTGCATGTTTTAGATGTTTCCCTGCTTCAGTATAGCTGCATTTGAGCAAGTCCGGCAGAAGCCTGTGAAAGAAGCAGAGGAGCATCTAAAACCTGCAGGATAGTGGAGATGGAAACCTGTAACTTAATGGGTCACTTTTTTTTTGTGCTTCTCCTTCACAGGACATCAGCATCTGGTACGAAGTGATAGTGAAGCTTCATATCTTTGTAAACCTGCCTGCTGCTTCTCAACAGCAACAACAACAAACACACATTAACGAGCAGCGTTACAGTGACTGAGCTCTTCTTCTATTTTGAAATATCTGGATTCTTACGTTTTACCTGTTCCCAGCTGAGACAACTCAAAATGTCCTTCTTGTCTTCAAATGATGGACACGGTTTCTCACGTTTCTTAGCGATTCATCACCATGATGCATTAACGGTGAGTCATGAGTGGTACTTTTGTGCTTTAATCACACAGAGATGTGTTGACTCGTCCTCTGTACGATCACATGATCAGCCTTTTGTCCCCACTGAGCTCGGTAAGAAAACCTTTTCTTTATGCTGCTTCTGTCGGTTGGACCTCATTGCAGAGGGATTGGAAGTTGACTGAGCTGTCGCCCATCAAAACCAGGTGGAAGGAATCCCAGACTGCTTCAATCAGTAGTACATGTTTAACACGAGTTGTGTTTTTTTAATGTTGCTCGTTTTTATGTTGTAACTGTGTATAGCCAGAACACCCTTGGAAAAAAAGGTTCTTAATCTTAATAGGATTGTTTGCATGGTTAAATAAAGGATAAATATAAAATAAAATAAAATAAAATAAAATAAAATAAAATAAAATAAAATAAAATAAAATAAAATAAAATAAAATAAAATAAAATAAAATAAAATAATAGCAAAAAGCAAAAAAAACCCCAAAACACTGATCTAAACAGAAAATAGTTTTTTTGGGTTCGATTAGTCCAGAAAACTTTACACAGATTATAATGATAAACTTTTCATCACTTTAGATTTTTATACCACTATATACTTATTTTTATTTGGAAATATTTGGATCCATTCTATAAGACGATCAGATCCTAAACAAATACAATAATTGCTTTCAGTCAAAATTCATTAAAAAATCATTGCTGTGCATTAAAGGGTCAAACTTCTGTAGTAGATAAAAATAACTGTTTCATGAAGTACTTAGAGAATGTTATGTAAAAAATGTAAAATAAGAAATTTAAATTTGTCCAGTCAAACATTTAAGTACCTCGACCACTGATGGCTGCATTTTGCCATAAAACATGTTATTTGCTGCAGAAATATTTATAACATATGAAAAACTTGCATAAATACAGCTGATTAAGTGTGTCCAAATTTTGACTGCTTGTGTATACAGTATGTGCAATTAGAAAGTAAAATTTCCTTTTGTAGTATTTTGCACCCGCTTCATACCAACAAAGATATCTTTAGTTTATAAAGCAGCTGAGTCGTTTTTCATTCAGTGAAATATTCTTCTTCCTGAACAGGATTCGGATCATGTTTCACCAGTTCTGCTAGAGGTTTCTTCCTGTTAAAAGGGAGTTGTTCTTTTCCACTGTCGCCAATCGTGCTGCTCAGGATGGGGGATTGTGCTGAAATAACAATTCAGCCCAATCGGCTGGTTCCTTAGATAGAAAATGTTTTATTATTAATTGGTTGATTTTTCTGTGAAGTGCCTTGAAATGACTTTGTCATGAACTGGCGCTTTATAAATAAATAAACTTGAAACTTGAAACTTGAAACTTGAAACCAGCCTGCGACTGTTGGCAACAAATTTCAATATTTTTTTTTTTAAAGAAGTTTCAGAAATTTCTCAAAACATTCACAAGAGTTCTCAATTTCTTCACTGAGTTGTTTTTGGAGGGAATGGCAACCAATGAAACTAAGTTCTGACTAAATGGGACAAAAAAAGAGAAGATGACATCCTTAGCATGTCAACATAGTAAATCAAATGACAGTAAATTCATACACTTTATAAATACATGTAAGTTGACATATTCAAATTCTAACTGAGAACTTGTGTACTTTCTCACAGCTAGTTAAAACCCTGTGAGGTTCTAGCCTATAAGGTTCTGCACAGAGCTGCACAGTGAGTTAAGGGACCTCCAAACTACAGCAGTGTTCATGTGTTTCTCTGCCATTCAGGCCACTGAGGAGCACTGAGGAGGTGTTTGTGTGGCCTTGTCTGCTCTGATGGGCTTTGCTCTCTCCATTCAGCCGGCTCAGGATTGATAGAGTGGCAGTGTGACATGTAAAAAGAGTGTTGCGACGTGTTGCATTCCCCGCCTGGGCAGCAGTGGGACGATAGGCCCTTCTCTACGACTGCATGTGCTGTCACATTGATGAAGGATGGATTGGCTCTGGTCTGATCTGAGTGCTTCATCATGGTGATGTATGAAGCAGCAGGCTCAGCTCCAGCACTGGGACTTGTGTGTGTGTGTGTTTGTGTGTGTGTGTGTGTGTACACCTCAGTGATTCTTTGGCTAAATATTTGCCCTCCATTCAGTGCTCTTTCTCCTTTCTGCTCCTCTGCGCTGGATCTACATCAGAGAGCAGGTGGTTCACATTACTCCCAAAATTCCTCTCATGACTTCATGGACAGTAATTTGCCAAGGTGGGGTTGTTTGTTCTCACTCTCTCTTTCATGAATTTTAGTGTTGGATCTTCCTTCTAGTTAATTTCCCAGCTGGATATGAAAAGGTAAGAATTTTGTATTATTTAAACTATAATTAGGGCTAAAAAAGAACAGCAGAATGATAGGACAACCCCCTGAACTCTGAGTCATGTTGTGTTATTGTACTCTGACCACTCTGAACATGACAGCAGCACCTTAGTTTCAATAAAACATCAACTTCCATCATCTATGAAAATTGTATTGAACCTCCTGTCATAGATCCATCTGTCCCGTCTGAAAGGTTTTAGACAGTGTTGCAGCTGCCTTGTCAACACCCCCTGTTTGATGCTGAATACCTGTTCCTACTCTGTGGGCAGGGTGTGGTTGTGTGTTTTCTCCCCTGGGTCAGTGTTTAAGCCTGTAATCAAACCAGAGGCTCATTGTCTTGCTGGTAAGGGAAAGATTATTTTTCTTACTTTGTATCTTTAAGCAACAATGAAACAAGGAAGAAGAAGAAGCAAAATCTTTACCGGATTCTCACCTTCACCTGCTTGATTAACGCAGCAAGCCCATCTGCTGTGCCTACATGTGTGGGTTTTTTTGCGTATGTTTTTTAACGGCATCCATGAATTTTAAGGGGAAACCAACATCTCAACCAGCGCCACCTGAACCGTGAATTTGAACCAGGAAGGAGCGTTGCTCACAGTGAAACCTTGAAGATCCTTTTGCTACAAGCTGTTTGAAAAGAGGATTTCAGCTCACCTCGCCTTTGCAGCCTAATAATAATAATAATAACAAAATCTAAAACGATAGAGTCTCCTCTCAAAATTGTGTTAGTCAGATCAGCTCACATCCTGTAACCAGTTTCCCTGGTAAACAGAGGGGGGGAAATGTTGTGTTAGCTGATGCGGCCAATTAATTATATTGTAAGTCATTTAAAAATCTATAAAAGAAGTATAAACTGGTTTAGGCTGTTTGAAAAATTGTAAGTATGGTATTAAAAAATGCAATACGTGTATTTCAATTGCCTTGAGCAGTGTTATATTGGAGTCTTTTTTTAAAAAAAGGAGCTGTGTCTTAAAAAGGAGTAAAGCGTAAATTATGCATATCATTTTCCCTCTTTCCATTCTTCTTCTGTTTTTTTTTTTGCAGGAAAACATGGCCGCAGTCCACACATGCTTTGTCCCGCATGCTGCGCTCACCTCCCTGGAGGTGGTCTCTCACACTGGCAAAGGGGGTGAAGTCGAGGGGGTGGGGGGTGCAGAGGTGTTAGAGCTCACCAGCCTGCCTGGGAGAGGCGCTCTGTGGGTGCTGCAGGGGTGAAGGCTCCTCTGTGTGTTAGTCTGTTCATGACTGTGGGCAATAAACTGTGTTATATCCAGCCTATGGTGTGAGACTGTTACTTTCCCCCCTTCGTCATCCTCTTTTTAGACCTCGCCTGGTAACACAACAGTAAAACTACTTTTCGGAGGCTGTTTTCTAACATCTTCAAAACAGGGTCAGATTTTGCATCCACAAGCTGCAACCTCAAGATCTTAAGACAGAGAAAAAACCTTCACACACTCTGCACAACTCTCCAAATTAGCTGTTTTTTTTCCTGGTTAGTGACAATGAGTTTTTGTTTCTTTGGAGTCATAACGCTGTATGAAGGGTCACACATCGTGCCAACTGCCTACAGAAAAATTCTGCATCATAACTTTGCAGATGGAGACAAGAAAGAGAGACAAAGCAGCTCGACTCTCAGACGTCCTCGGATGTTGCATCTCTCAGTTAAGTGCAGCTTTAACGTGCACTGTCCACTAAAGCACTGATTGGACACTGCAAATGTCAATCAAAGTGGTAGAAGATGGTTCTGAACAAATAACATCTTGTGTTGAGTGTGACTAGCGTACAAGTGCAAAGACATTGTTGCGTTAGCATCTTGCTGCAACTTACTGCAACAGGAAATAGATTTTTTTTAGACTCACAGATTGAATTATCTTAAGAACCAGCTGTGAGAGTTACTGCAAATACATCTATGTGTGTATTTAATACAACGCAAGTGGAGTTACATCACTGGCTTTTATGGTTTGATGATACAAGGAAGTTACGTACCCATTAGCTGACGGTATGTTTTGTTTTCTTTCCTTCAGTTTTCAGGCAACTTTGTTAGTGTAATATTCAAAATGTCCGACAAGCTCCAGGTTTTATTTTACACTGATGACAGCGCCGTACGTCTAAAATACAACTAACCCTTTTAATGCTCAAGTTACAGAGACAATGCAGACCAGCAGACAAACTACAGGCATCGCTTCCAAAAGCTTTAAACTCTTCCTGTTTTGCTTTCCAATAAAATCACAAGTCCGAATTAAAAAGAAAATGCCATATACATTAGATTAACCCATTTGCATTATTATTTTTGTAAATGAGACAATATTCAGAATGTGCTTAAGAAATGATCATTTAGTGTGAACGTCATCACTGCAACATTTCAGCCATGACAGTTAAGCTTGCGTCTCACTGGGTTTCGACTGATGGAGACACAAAAACTGTGATGGAAGAAAAGAACTTTTCATGTGGAATCACACTAAATTATGACCTAAGTGACACTTTTGCTGCCCTTTATATTTATGGCTGATCATGTGGGGAATGTGACATGCAGGCAAATTGCAACAGTCATGCAAATTTACTCGTTGCACGTTAGTCCTGATGTATTTTAATTACGTCTCAGCTTGTTTACAATTTAGCCCTATTTTATTCACCATTTGGTTGCAGACCCCTCCCAAAGCTGTCCCTGATTTTATCTCATTTCAGACTGACGGAAACTAAATAGAGATACATTTAAGTAAAGTTCCAGATGTGCATAAACACTTTAACTATTTTGAGGGAACATTTGTTGAGCAAGTTTTTTTTTTAAACAAGTTCAAGTGACAAGTCAGTGAGGTCTTGCAACTAATGTGAAGAAATTAAGAAGCAAATGTTTCAGGACATTTTGGATCCTCGCGGCCCAGTGAGACACTAGTTTTGGTCTCACTGGGGTTTTACAGGTGTTATATTTAAACCCCATGCCTGGTGCTTCACTGTGTTTTTGTTTGACAGATGTTCTGGTGTGTTACCTGGACAGAGTTGAGCCTGCAGTAGCCATTGAGGGGAAAGCGGATGACGTGTGTTGGGTCCTGGTTCCAGCCAGCGTTGACAGAGTTACACATAACGTCTCCAGTCTCAGGGAAGATCTCCTCTATCAGGACCTTCTCCCCACTCAGAGCGATCCTCTCACCGAGGTCTGGCGTGACTCGGACTACGAGACAGTCGCACGGCTGCGCCATCCGCCGCTGTTCGCGCTCCTGCTTCCAGCGCTCCAGCTCCTTGATCATGGGCGTCAGCTGGTAATAACGGGCCTCCTCATATAGCAGGTGGAAATCCTGTGCAGACAGATGACCAACACACCGTGTCTTTCATTACTTTACATCCTAAATCAAGGTCACAGGAAGTGCAGCTACATTTCACACCTTCCAGGTAAATTAGAGTCGTTTCTGGATTTTTATTCCTTAAATGTTGTTAAAGTATCAACACACTCTGTTCTGTCATTACTTCATGGATGGTGTTTTGACTGTACTCCCGTATCTGTACTTTGACCTTTCTATAAAAGTGAAAAGGCAGCTGTGCAGCACAGGTATGCATGGAGGAGCAAATAACTAATTGCAAAGCGATGGATCAGTGAACTGCTGCCAGTTTTAGAAAGAATTTACATGCCAGTGTGTATGTACCTGCTCTTTGTCTTTTAGTATTATAATATGAAAACCTTTATTGAGAAGACATTGGTGTAAACATGCACAAAAATAAAAGCATTGCTTCATTTTATAGGAAGTCAATTAAGTGATCATTCAAACAGCATTGTAGGAATTAGGTTCCATTTTCAGAAAGAAAGGAGAAATAAAAACAAAACATGTATATTTAAATTAACAGCAACACTTTGTAAGATAGTAATAACTTCTATATACACAATGCATCTTTAGAAAATAAATAAGAACAAACGAAGGATCAGTGATGGCCTCTGACCAGCAGGACAACATGCTACATAAACGAAGCACAGCTACGCTGCAGCTCTTCTCTACAGTTGCTCCTGGCAGAATTCTGTTAGCCTTTAGCGTGTTTCAGTAAGCTGACTCTCGTAAGACCGTCAGTGGGGCTCCAGAGAAGTGGGATGGTGCATTCCTGTGTGCAGACAGTCGGCAGCAGATTGCCTGCCTCTCACTCCCGGGCAGGGATTGCTGGGGGCCATTTGCCCCCGTGTGCTTGCCTCTAATTTCCCATAAGACCAGATGGCACCATCATTCACCGCTACCACAGAAAATACAGGGAGGAAGAAGATGTGTGCATGCGAACATGAGGACAATCATCAGCGGAGGAGTATTTTTTAATGTATTCCTCCGTATGGGGGGAGTTTTATGTTAATAAGGCTTGTGGCTCGATGTTAAGCTCCTATTAGAACAAGATCTGATTAAGCTACACCTAAATACTACAAATCTTTTAGCTAAACAATCAGTAATTATTACGTCTATGTTCTGATTAGTGTTTCATAATCGGAAGAAAGCACAGCTTTATCTTTCCTGTGGTTAGAAATATCCATCACTAAAATACAGACATGTTTTCTTACAGGATGTAAATGTTCATCTAGCTCCTCGTTTTGGTTTTTGCTAGTTATTAGCTGCAGACAGTAAGTTGTGGTTTCTATTTGACGCTTTACCTTTGCAGAACCTCCCTCTCACTACTTTACACCTTCATCACCTTCATCATCACAGATGTGCGACTAACCCTCGAATACAACTGCATCTGGATGTGGCGTTGACGCAACGCAGCGTCAGCTAAAGGTCTAATATTTAGGATTTCAGATTGAGAAACACAGGTTGGAGGTCCTCCTCTACCTTTTTTTCCTTCTTTCTCCATGTCTTTTTTTTTTTTTTTTTTCTCCTGGCCATCTTGCTGCAGCTGACAAAACTCGTAGTGAGACGCCCCCCTTCAGGCAGCTCTCTGTATCAAAGTGTAGCTCCTCATCCTTCACAGGTCTGAAGCTATGGATGGAAATGTTTTTAACAGGGGTCTGTCTGCTAGGCACTTTAGTCATCCTGAGCAGCTCAGAAAACAACAGAGTAATCCTAAACGCTGAGGTGAGGATGAGAGGAAGACAAGGCCAACAGCTCTGTCCTGGCTGCTGAAGCTGCTGTTACTGCTGCCAGCTCTACGAGACAATTCATCCCCCAATCCTGTGTCCAGACAGCCCGTTTGAGCTTCAAAATAATGATCGGACCTGATAGCCCAACGGCAAGGCAACATTTCAGGGAAGGACAGAGGGAGGGAGACACAAGGAGGAGAAAAAAATGATGGAGAATGTCACAATCAGGGAGTTTGAGGACTAAGAAAGACCTGTTTTGGAAAAAAAGAGTCAAACCACACAAGTAGAGACTTGAAGGTTGTTGATTAAACAAGTTACTGAAAGGTAAAAAAAAATCCAGTCCACTCCCATTCAATGCAAAGCAGTCCTATAATAAAACCACAAGCTTATCCCCATAAAAAACTGATATAAGATGCTAAACGAAAAACCAGATGATCGGTCACAGAACCCACTAACTGTTTTAAAACCCTGCCCTCAGTATGACTGAGCATTGCTTACATTCTCATGATTAATTGTAGTTTGAATAATGAGACGAGGGAGGGTATTAATAGGGAATATTTTGTTCCACTCATATAAGCTGAAAAATTTCTTTTCCTATTCTGCTCAGACTTTCACATTGATTTAGCAAAACACACAGCGCCGTGGCTGCCAGCAGCAGAACAGTCCCAGCCCTCGGGCGACGGCAAGCCTGATTGTGTTCAGATAAGGACATGCTCAATTCCGCCTCGCACTGTTTGCTTTTTTTTTTCTTTTTCCCTTCCTCTTCTTTTGCCTTCACGCAAATTGAAAGGTATGCAGATCAACACAGGTTTCTGTGAGCGGGTCGTAATGAGTTGAAACAATGAAGTCTGATGCATTTTGTTCAACTCCGGTACCTGATTGGACTGTCAAGACTTCACAGAAATCAACTGGGATGGTGGAGGGGGGGGGGTCTAGCAAAAATGCAAAGAAAAAAAACTAATCGGCACTGTGTCAGACAACCGTTTGGCAAAATATGCAGGGCTTTTGTGTCATGCTCTGTTGTCTGAGGTCTGGCTCTTTTTCCAACTATCCGTGGGGCCCCGGCAGTTTGCCTGCGGCTCCGAGCGGCTTGGCCTCACCTTGTTACCTTGTAGGGGAATGATGAGCAAGTAAAAAGGTCACACAAGTTTAGGTGGAGAAGAAGCAAACACACCTTGAAGACAGTATCTCCAAATCAAAACCTCAAGAAAGAAGAACCTGCAGGCATTATTTACACTCATATTCCAAAGTTACATATGATTGTGTGTAAAAGTTGAATGAGAATGAAATCAATGTCGAAACAAATTCTGTACTATGATTCTACGAGAATACAAAACAATCTCTCATCTTTGGAGGCCATTCAGGTGTAAAACGATACCTTCATGTCCTTTCTGTTATGTCTCCTGGTTTAACTGTTTCATTTCACTCCAACTGGTGTTATCAGCCTAATTTTCAACAGCAGCTGTTTTCAGTGGAAAAAGCTATGAAACGTCAACCAAATGTTTCCTGGCTGGAAGCAAACGGCGAGCAGACACAGTTAGCTTCAAGCTAGTGAGCACAGGAAGGTATTTCACAGTTTAAGAAACAGATATTTGGAGTATAACGTCGGATGAAGAGTGGGCAAGTGGCCAGGAACACATCAAATAAATCCCACTAGGGTTCTGAGTCGGAGGTTTGCGGAAATAAATACTAAACAGCACAAATTTCAGGTCTGATAACTGCTAGCTTGAGGTGTAACGGTTGATATATTTATACCAGAAATCTTCATTATGAGCCTTTTTGTTTGGTACTCTTATGAACCAAATAGACGGTGTTATTTTAAATGTGCAGGTTTGCTAACATCAAATAAACACAAGAATATTTGGCATGTTAAGCTGAAGCTAACTGAGCTAACACTTCGTTATGACGTGTACTGAAGATGGAGGAAGAACAGAGAGAAGGTAAGTAGCAGGTTCTACTCAGTAGTAATAGTATTACCTGAATGCAAACATCACTGATACCAGGGTAAAAAAAATAAATAAAACCAGGCCAGTGCAGTGACGTACCTCTCAGAAGTTTTGAAAATGGCGGAAACTTTATCTAGAACATCGATTTTAAACAAATGCTGAAAACTATTGAGCCCCGTTAATGTTCCTTCTCGTCACCATTTCAGCCACAACTAATCCAAAGCTTCTGTGTTTGTGCTCACGATTGATGATGGACATGCGAGTTTCCGAGGGTTAATTAACAGTTACAGTACGCTACGTCACACCCAGCTGGAAGACAGAAAACCCAACATACAAACTCACATCTGGCAGGACATCTCCCAGGACCAGAGACTGATACAATGTCAGCTGCTAATCTGGTCAGGCAAAATAGTAAAAAAAAAAAAAAATGTTGTAGATGAATTTGGAGAGAGTATTTATTTTGAGAAAGACATTTCAAAAAATGTGCAAAGAAAAAAAAATCTAACAATATTTGATAAATAACCAGAAATTAGTTTGGTAACATGAACATCTGCTTTGGATTTGTTAATGAGACAAATATGAAAAGGAATTGTGGCATAATGTCCATGTTTTTACTTACTGTAAATAACTTAGTCAAACAAAAACCACAAATCTAGCAGCTCACAAAGACTGCAGAACCTGCACATGTGCACATGAACAGAGAGCAGCACAGTGAACGGATCACCAGAACCTTGATGAGGAGAGTTGAGTCCATTGTGATTCACTTAAAGAGACCCTTCCATTAAAAATGTTTTTTCTGAGGTTTCTGTTGAATATTTTAGCTCCACATGTGTTTTTACCTTCATAGTGGGTGTGAAAACAGGTCAATAACTTCTCTTTCAGTTTTAATCTCTCAAACTACGCAGGTGGTGATAAAACCCGAGTTTGAACGGCCTGTATCTGTTTCATCACAACTGCTTTGTTCGTTAGTATTCGGCAGCTCCCGCAGTTGAAACCACGCCTAGCATGCTGCTGGCTAAAAGCTGTAGCATAAGATGTAGCAAACAGGAAGACACGACGTCTGAAGTTGCCATGCACAGCGGGGCAGGAAACAGTATACCTTGCTCTCATAGGCTAGTTTGTTAGCCAATCAGAGTTCAGCAAATTTGAATAATGAATATGAACGAGCTGCTGTTCAAGGCCTGACGGAAGGAGCCGGAACCACCTGAACTTCAACGCAGACAGATTGAAAGGTCTGTTAATTAGTGTTTCCTGACGTTTTTTTAGATATAAAATGTTTCATATTACTGGTTAATCCTGAAGAAATAACCACAAAGTCCTGAAATTTGTATGAAATGGCAAACACTCGAGGCTTCGACACAACACCAAGCTACATTCTAGCTAGCCACTTAGCATTTCACCTCTCCACTAATGCATCTGATTTGCTTTTGCTTTATAAATACAGCTAAATGATGTGTTAAATGCAGAAAGAACTGGTGGTTAATTAAAAAAAATAAAACCCATAAGAAGAATAAATAAGCAAATTTCTAACACAATGTAAAATTTTAAAAGATAAAAGTAAGTCAAATAAAATCCAATTGTTTCAATGAATGTTGATATATTTAGATGTTGTGTGCAGACATGCAGACAGAGTTGCACAGATACAGTATGTTGTTGTGTAGACAGATACCTTGAAGTCTTCTGGAAGGAGCAATTTGCTGGTCCTCAGAAAACTGAGAATGTAGCGGAATATCTCGCCATCCCGATCTATGAAATAGTGCTGCTTCAAGCTGTCCAACACGATGGGCTCGGTGCCATTGAACAGACGACTGATTCTGAAAATTGAAACAGACACACAAACACACACACACACACACATACAGACACAAACAGAAACACATAATGGAATGAGCCAGCTCCCTTCAAATGCATGAAACAATTACCCTCCATTTATTTTTCAATTTTATTAGCGCTAAGCTTGAAATGCATTAGCATCACAGGTTGAAACAAGGGGCTTAAGGCGCAGTTACCCCATTCCAGACTTGTTTGAAGTGTCCCTTCTGCAGAGAGATTACAACAAAACACACACACGCCTGCTGCTTGTACTTACAGAAATTAATGGCATGAATGTAGCATTACAGCTCTATTATTCCATCTGTCAGAAGGCTGGAAATGAACCAGAGGTAGGAAACAGGGAAGGGCCACATGTTAATGTGAGGGGAGCATGCAGGGGGTGAAAAATATTATACTGTTACAGTTTAACTTTCTTATATATTTAAACTGAATTTTGACAGCAGCTGACTACTGTAACCAAAAACTGATAAGACTTATAATTTAGAATTTAGTATTTTAGTATTTTAGAGGTTGCGAGTTGTTTAAACTGGTTCAATGGTGAGAAGATGAAAGAATAAATGACTCCATGTAAAATTACACAGAAATTTGAAAGTGGTTTTATAATCTGAATGCACCTCAGTGAATCTGGTTCCACACAGGCTGACAGCAAACATCATATCATAGGAGAAAATGCTAATATATGCTGCTGAAGGTTGTCAGTAATTCTAGTAGATTTAACAGGCCACAGGACTATTTTTTTTGTGATTCTTGAAGAGGTTTCATTTATCTTAAAGAATCAAGAACAGATTTTTGAATCTACTACAAATGCAAATATCATGAATTTTTTAATCAAAAACAGTAGTTAGATTAAGAATTCATAAGTTTCATATAACACTGATGACACCTGTTGCTGTTCAGTGTTGCACACTTAACCCCTTCCACCAGAGTTTCCCAAGATGTAGAAGGTATCTGACGTTAGCTACGGGGGGCTCATCAAGGCAAAGAGTGGAAATTGCTATTATCTTTAAACTTTCATCACACAGACTTTGCACCATGCCTTAAGACACATTTGGACAGATATTCATTTCTCCATGTCTCGCCTCCTCCCTGCAGGTCCTATCGTCTGATCACCTCCACTCTGTCTATTTGTTCAGTCCCCAAATGTTAAAGATCTCTCTTTGTAAAGAATTACAAACACTACGGCCGGGTGTTCGGTGAAAACTTCCCAAAGTCTGAAGAGCAGTCACTTTATTTGGAACAAGACTCTCATCACTCAGTGTGGATGTTAAAAGACGAGGGGGGGGCACTGAGACTGATTTACCCAGGAAATCTGGAGCACGTAACCACTTTTAGAAATTCACAGCACATTTACATCGTCTCACTGAAGAACGGCTCTTGGCACGGCACCGTGTTGCTGTTATTATCATTGTTGATGTAATCAGCATTTAAATCACAATACCAGCTTCCAGGCTGGCTGACAAACTTGTGTGACAAAGAAAATCATAAACCTTATTTTGCAAACAGGCTGATGGATAAACATCCCCCCCCCCCAGCCCCGGCTGAGCGCTGGCACTGTCAGATTCTATAACAAGACACTGAACAGGGATGTCAGCGCACCAAAAGCAGCCCTCACTTCATCCACTAACTCATTCCAGTGAATCTGCAACAAGCTTGTATTTAATGGTTGTATGACGCGTTTTTGGACCCTGATGTGTCGACACAACCAGCTCCAGCTCTCATGTCAAATTGGCATCCTTCTCTTTTGTTTGAATCAAGTGCGGGAGGAAGCAAAGATTGTTTCTCCCTCCCCTTCTGCCATCCCTCTTCTCTTCTCCTCTCCCTGTCTATCCGTCTTTCTTTTCTTTTTTTTTTTTTTCTGTCTCTCGTTCCATCTCCATCCACTCCCTCGCTCGCTTTCTCTCTCTGGAAATCGATGCAAAATGCTTTATAAAAAACCAATACTCATCTCCCTGTTTAGCCCGAGGTGTTCCTTTCTCATATGGTCTTGCAATTCTTCCAGCTAGAATTTCACCATACCCCTTCGGGCTAACTCTGTTTTTCATCTCCACTTTTTTCTTTTTTTTTTTTTTTTTTAAAAAAAGCAATTAAAA
Source organism: Pachypanchax playfairii (assembly GCA_006937955.1). Classification (NCBI taxonomy): domain Eukaryota; kingdom Metazoa; phylum Chordata; class Actinopteri; order Cyprinodontiformes; family Aplocheilidae; genus Pachypanchax; species Pachypanchax playfairii. Next base: position 2,911,640 of record SSNP01000063.1, read on the forward strand.
TGCTGCCTGTTTTTCTTTTTCTTTCCCTTTCCTCCACTCCCTTCTCGCTCCCTCTCCCTGTTCTCTATTGGTCTCCTCATTTTCCCCCCTTTTTGTTAAATCCCTGAATTGTTGAGTTGGAAGGGATGTGCGTGTGTGCGTGTGTTATGTGTATGGGGACTGTTCAAAAAGAAAAAAAAGACAAAAAAAAAAAGGTGTGTGAGTTCCAGAAGGGGTGTATAAAGAAATTAGGAAACAAGTTATACAAACAAGGAAATCAAAAGAAAGATATGTTGACGAGGACGGGGAATAAGGGACACGGGCAAAGACAGAAGTAAACTACACGGATCACCCGGGAGGAGAGGAGGAAAACTAAAAGAAAAGAAATAGAAACAATACCAGCGGAAGCTGGAGAGGGAGAGAGAGAGGAAATACAAAACTTATATAGAGTCTGAAAGGAGGAGGTGGGTGGTGGGTGGACGAGGCTATCAAGGACAGGAACAGCTCAGATCTCCCACTCCAGCAGCAGCAAGTGAAAGCAGCAAAGAGCCAATATCAGACAGATCTTCTCTTCAGCAGTTACCAAAACCTACCAGCTGCTTGAGGCATGTCCTTTAGAGGTGTGAGAAGCACCCAACACAGATTTCACAGTTGTTTGTGGAGACTCTACAGCTAAAGGACGTCTAATAAAGATACCTATCAACTTTCTGAAGAGGGAAACAACTGAGTGAAGCTGTAAGGGGATGAGTGATAAAAGTTCCTTTCACTGCTTTTCACTGCTAACTCAAGGCTGGCTGCAAATAAAACTATGGAAATATTCATCTGCAGCTCCAGTTTAGTCCTGAATCTTTATATTTTAGTACAATTACCCAAGTTAGTCCCTGATTGGAAATGTCTTTAATCATACAGAATAATCAGTGGAAGCTTTTGTATATGTTACTAACAATGAGCGTATTTGTGTTCACTTCACAACTATTTCTGAATAAGAACAACAAAAAGTTGTGATCATTTCGTTGTGGTGTAGCATCTGATCACCCACAGCAGTCGCTTCACAGTAAAACCATTAAAAACAAAAAAAAGGGGCAGAAATTACAGACTGATTTTTTTTTCTTTGTAATGAATGACGACGCCACAGTTTGTTACTCATCATTATGAGTTATCGTAACCTAGTGGAAAATAATATGGGCTACAGAGTTCATAGAGCTCTGTTATCTTTAGCCACAAAAGGCTCGTCTTTTTTAGAGAAAAATGTCCAGTTGGACTTTCAAAATAGTCTCCCTGTCCATGGAACATTTCCTCTAATCTCCTCAGCTTCTGTTCAAGTGACTGCTGATACTGTCCTCTTTGAGAGCTACACAGAGTGCACATCAATGTTTCATGACCCTTGTCCCTTAATATGGCCCACATGGAAGAAGATGAATATCCGCACATTAGTTACTAGACTAACTTTCTCTTGGCATGCTGCATTATTTAGAGGCCAATCTATTAAAAGTAATCAGCGACTTCAAAACTCTTTAGGCCCGCTCTTTTAGTTGTCACGTTTTTCAGCTTCGCCCCGTGTGCCCTGCTCGACTGAACGTGGCTGAACGCGGCACACATGGTTATGCCAGTGTAATTGTTTTGCTTTCTGCTGTCAGCCATTATCCTAATTCACACAAAAGGGCCCCTCCTTCCTCTGGCTTCAGTGGAAAGTGGAGCCCCGAGGGCAACTGTACACTGAGGAGGNCTGGGAGAGAGAGAGAGAGAGACAGTATGTGTGTGTGAGTGTGTGTGTGTGTGTGTGTGTGTGTGATCCAGAGTGAGAAAGAGACAGCAAGATAGAAATAGAATGAGGGAACGAGAAAGATACAAAAAAAGTAAACTCCAACCACTCGCACAGATATCTGTAAAAACTCTCTGGATGCTCAGACATGAGTAAATGCTACATTTGGACGATACGTGTCTGTATGCGTGTGTGCGCGTGTGTGCATGTCACCCCTTGAATAACTTATTTGTAAAGTGTAAATCAAAACCAGACCTTGAAAAGCACAAACTAAATAAATAAATAAATAAATAGAGAAACATGGTGGCAAAAGACAAATAACCTTTGTTTAGAAATTAAACGGCTTAGCCCTGGAATAAATTTGGCATAATACTAAAATATTTAGCGGGAAATTGTCTGAAAAACAAAAAGGATATGACACTGTTGTCTGGGACGAGCTTTATTTTTTCCTCTGACATGTTAGAATGGAATAAAAGAGGAGAGCTGTCAGGGATTTCCCGTCAGCAGACTTTATGTATATCAAGTTTTTTTTTTTTTTATTAGCAGGGGATTACATGGATCGTTTCCTGTAGCCAATTTGGCAGATTCTCTGGTGTGTGTTTACCTTGTCCCACGAGGGACTCGGCTGATGCAGAACTAAAGGCAGTGTAAAGTAATGAATGACACTGTACATTAAAACATGATGCTGTAAAACACAAGGGGGAGAACAAATTCAAATCATTAGGGACACAGATGTTTTACTGTTGATTTTTTTTTTTTTTTAGAGTTTGGGGTGTGCGGCATGTAACTTTAGCTTTTGTTGAAGCTAAAAACCTGAAAGATATTTAATTATAACTGGATCTTCCACAAATAGAATCATTATGCCTAAATTTTTCAAGTCGATGTAGCAAAAGCATCAAACTGTTTGATTTTTTAACCAAAAAGACGTGAGTCTGTTTCTCGTCTTTCTCTCTTGGAGAGAAACTAAAGACATTTTCAAGTTTCACATATTTCCATCACTCCTGTTGCAGAAAACTCAAAGTTAAATTGGAGGTGGAGTACTATAAGTAGGGCGTCAAATGATCAATTAACCACATTGCCTCATAAAATACAAAAATTTCTCCCAGATAACACATAGAGGCGGCAGTAGAATAGCTACGAAAGTCAATATGTATCTCAGCAACTGCAGCTGGATACTAATCAGATTTGAAGCTGTCTTACTGAAGCCTTTGATGACAGGCTTTCGGACATTTACATCATTGTTTTCCCTCCAAGGACTTCTCACAGAACTCTGGTCTACTGATGTAAAAAAGAGGAAAAAAGTAAAATAAATAAATAAAAGGCAGTTTAAGGGGGGATGCGCAGGGAAACAGGATTTACTGGGCACTCAGGCTGCAGCTATGAATAATAACAATGATAATAATAATAATTATTACTATTATAATAAACATTTTAGCAGCAAGAAAAAGACAAAAAAATCATTTTTCACTTTTGTGATAATAGGACATTCAAAGAGAGATTCAAAGTGATATTCACCAAATATTAAAGAAAAATGATGTTTACAGCTAAAGGCACAGCTGTTGGCTCCTGTAGTGTCAGTCACTTAAAATCATAAATCCAGTTAAATTAAGAAAATATATATATAATCTGTCACCTGCACTTATGTCATTGTAGCTGATGTCATTAGAAATACAAGTTTTTCATTTACAGTTTCATTTGTTTAATTTTGCTCAAAGTTCTTTTCAATAAAACATCAACTGACTGCAGTAGCAGACTCAACCTTGAGTCCTGGGATTGGTCTTACCTTGAGTCTGGGTATTTGGTGAGGGTCGCGAGGCTGCTGGTGTACATGTGTCCCCCGACATCGATGTGCACTGGGGCGTTCGCCTTGGTGAGCTGTGCCGGCAGTGGGATGCCCTGAGCGGCCAGAGGAGAGACCGGGGACCGGGTCAGAGACAGCCGTGACATGCTTCTTCCCTCCTGAAAGCAGGTGTACAGAAAAGCCATGTGAAGGAAAAAAAAATATGTTTAAAAAAAAAAAAGGTAAAACAAAATCTACACGGTGATAGAATCCTTTCTGGATGGTATCAGATCACTTCCATGTCTGTCTGGTCGCATGTTTAGCCTGGAAATTATTGCCACCGCTCTAATTAAGTATGTTTGCATCTTTTCATGCAGCACCGCGGGCGAGGATAGGAGGATGCTTATTAGAGAACAAGGCTGAGAGAGAGATAGACAGATAGAAAGAGAGCGAGAACGGAGGGGCTGACGATGGTTGTGGTGACGGGGTGGGGGGGTTGGGGTGGGGGTGGCAATGATGCTAGGTGTCAGCCTCCAGGGGGATAAAATAAACTGCTGCTGCAATATTCTAATTAAAGGTCGCCTTATGTGTTAGACGTGATGCGCCAAGACGCACCAACCACCACCAATCTGAGAGGAAGAGAGACATAAAGGGAGGGTGTGTGTGTGTGTCTTTTCTCACATTGCACATACACACATTCAACATACAAAAACATCAAGGTGATGTCTTGTCATGTGACTCCAAGCGGGCCGCTTCAACGCACTCAAACTGCTCCAGATACACATTCATATCAGCGCACGCAGTCCACATTACTGGCGGGCCGAACCAGGAAGTGTCCTGCTCCATCTGTGCTGTGTGTATGTGTGTGTGTGTGTGTGTCAACGTAGCAGAGCAACGTTTCAAATAACATCATGAAATGACAGTAAAACAGAGAGAAGGCGAAGGCGCGCGGAGCTGAACTTTACCAACAGATGAGATGCTTTGGAAAAAAAAGAGATTTTTATAAGACTTTGATGTAATGTTCTACAATCATCTCTCCAACCTTCTGGAGGGTGTTTTGATTAAATGAGCTGCAGGTAAACCGTCTAACCTCAGATCAGCCGGATCCTCGGGTGACTCTATGTGTTAGTTATTGCACGAGTCATTTTGGGATTTACGCAGAACTTGATTTTTCATAAATCTAAACAAAAGCAACAAACAAACAAACAAACAAAAAACTCCAATTGCTTTGTTTATTTAATCATTTTGAATGATTTTCTATTGAAGCTCAAGATATTTTATCAACACAAATCCTAAAATAAGGCTCAAAGCTACACGAGAAGATCCGAGAGATACATTGTAACTTTCTGCATCACTGAGCTTTCTGTTGCACATATGGACCGTTATTTCTGTCTCTTCGGGTAAAACAAAGACAATTATTGGAATCTAGATCATGCCCTTCGGCTCTGACAGAAGTGCCACTGGGCAGCAGAGAGAAACTGGAGCTTTTTTTCCTTCTTCTTCCCTCGCAGGGTGTTGCCCTTCTCACAGCAGTATCGTATTCGTTTAATACGATTACAGACGGACGGGATTACATTTCAAATCCCAGGGAAAAGAGAGTGAGAGAAAAATACTCAGGGATGTGAAAGTTTTGGTTGTATATGGGCCCGTCCCATCCCCGGCATCTCTCTCTCTCTCTCTTTTCCCCACCAGTCCATCCAGCAGATAATTGAAAACGCACCATCTTTAAGCAAATTGGGATAAAACTACAAAAAACATCCAGAATTCTTCATACTCCTCCATAAAAAAATCAACCTACCACTGTTTCAGTCATTATTACCTATAACCCTCCCACTTATACCACACAAGTAGAGACACACTCTCAGAGACACACACCAACACGCACGAGGAACAAAATCCTCCACAAAAAATCACAGCAGCTGTAAGAACTCCTGAGAGCTGATGCCCTCCATGCCTCCCTCCGCTGACCCGCTGCCTGGAGCTGAACTCAGACCCAGATGACTCAAAAAATGAAAAGAAATCAGAGAACACGGTTTGAGAAATAAACAGGCCGACAGAACATCCCGCACCAACCGCAGGAACATCACAAGCCATGCGTTCCGCCTTTAATCCACCAAATACTCAACATGGCGTCTGATTCCTGCTGTATACAATTAAAATCAGAATCCACACACGTGTAATTTACAGTCTGTCTGAGAACACACGCGCTCACGATGCAATCTGGCAAGGAAAAAGAGAAAAGAAACATGACGGGAAAAAGACACTTGAGGTCCAGTAGCAGCTCGTACAGTTCAGCTCGGACTAACGCTGCACTTTGCGTGATAAAACCCCCCCACAGTTTCTTCTGTAAAATCAAAATAATCACCGTACCGTTTCAAACATTGTAGGAAGTCCAGATGAAATCCGTGCTGGCGGTCAGCTGCTGTCCGCGTAAACCTCAATACTGTCTCCAAAATTGCCTCCGAGTTTATGTCAAAACTACCCCGCCGTCCGGCTCCGGCACGAAGCTGCTACCGCGCAGAGAGCGAGTCGGATCCCACACGCACAAAAAGGCTTCTTCTTTTTTTTTTAGAGGACACTAGAGTATGACCGGGATCGACTGCTTGCAAAAGAGGGTCTCTGTGGCTTTAAAGGCTGTACCGAAAAGCTGGCTCGACCTGTCCTCACCAAGCTGCTTTGTACCAAAGCGCACAGGAAGCGTCCTTACCTTGAACATAGATGAGATGATCTCCTTCCCCTTCTCTGCTCTTATTCAGATACGCGTAAAATGTGCGCTCTTGTTGGAATCCCGCTTCTTTCAGCCTCTTGTCTGTCTTTTTGCCTAAATGAAACTGCCCCTGTGGTTTGTTATGAGACGAAGAAAGCCAATAATCCTTCTCTAAATAACAGAGTGGAGCTAAAAAAGAAAATTCTTGCTCCGGGCTGCCCGAGCGCCTCTGGGCCGGGGATTAGGCTACAATTAGCTCAACTCCACTCTCTCGCCTCGGCAATTTTCTCAAGGAAGAGAATGTGATACCCCGCTATTCTTGAAATTATGACTTCACAGATATAATAACTTGTATTGTTTTTTTACGGCAAAAAAGTAGAGCGTTCCTCTAAACGGTGTGAAGTTGTGATTTGGAGGGGGTCGGAAACCTAACAGGCAAGTGTCAGTCGCTGAGCAGATTCAGATTTAGATTTAGCAGATTTTAATCATTGTCATTTCGTCTGATGTAATAGTTCCCCAGGCGGTCCAGCTAGGAATACATTTCCATCTTCAGACTGAATTTAAAGTTTAAAGCCCGGCAAGCAGCCATGCTCCTTTCCCAGGCAACACATACAGAAGGTGGAATAACTTGTTGATGAAGTCTCAGTTAAATAAGATGTTAAAATGTAAAGGTATATCCTTGAACTAGTGTCTCTCATGCGGTGATTTTACACCCCCCTCCTCCCTGCTCTACCCTCCTCTCCCTCTCTCTCCTAGCCTTAATGTCTGGAGTTGTATCGCCAAATTTCCTGCAGGCCATTAAAATCAAATGACGTCTATGGACATGCATGCATGCTGCCGCAGAAAGCGCCCTCACAACTCGCCTGCAGCCAAATGCGCCATTTCAATTATAGCGCAGGGCTTAGATGGAGATATCTGCACAGAACACCCCCCCTCAACTCCCTCCTCCTCACTCCCAAGTGAAAAGCAGGCAGCCTCCAGACTTTTGGAAAAAGAAGATTTTGGGTGATTATTATTATTTTTTTCCTGCACAGGGTGACACAATGAGAGCGGTTGAGCGCTCATGTGTTGCGCCACTTTTTTTTTTCCTTTAAAAAAGAGGGAGGGGGGGGGGGTCAAGCAGGTGCTCCCACTTTAGGAGACAATGTTTGATTATTTGCACGTTTGTTTGTTTTCTGGTAAATAACTGTGAATAATTGATGCAACATTGAGCCCAGTGATTATCCTGTACCAGCTTCGTGAGACAGACGTCGTTTCTTGATATTTGGCGCCAACCAGTGTAGAAACCTGTAATTGGTCCTTAGAATTTACATAAAGCTGCCTTTGGTCTGAGACCTTTACCTTTTCTCTGTTTCAAAACTCTGCTCCTAATTGATCTGAGTCATCTCTAAAGTTTCTTATTAGAAATCAGTCTGAGCCAGTAGGAACTCATTCTGCGTAACGCAGTGATTAAATGATATAAATACATAGCTGAATGATAGTGCTGGTGATATTTGACAGCAGGACTGATGGGAGTGTGAGCATGCGTCTCTCCTTGAGGCGGACCAACTTTTCGTATAATTAGAGAGACCTCAGCGCGCCTCTGAGCGCTCCTATCTTTCCCCCTCTGGCTCAGATTTGTTGTTTCCAAAGGTACAAAACTGGAGGGCGAACCTGATTTTTTTTTCTCATTAAAGGAAACAAGCCCGGAGTTAGTTCAATTACATGAAATATGCAGGGATGTTGTAAATTTAAAGATTTAAATAGCTTACAAACTGGCCCCGGGCCCCATCAGTTAATTTCTTTAATTTATGGATTTTATCGGTGTCTGAGTGGAAGAAGTAGGTCATCGTGAGTATCTGCGTTCAGCTCGGAGGTTTTAGAAGAAACAAACATCTGTCCTTCTGAGCAGGACCTCAGCAGGTGAAAAGGCCCGAGAAAGATGCAGAAACGTCGAAGTGATTTGACTGATTTCTTCTCGTTTTCATGGATCAAGCGCACTGATCTGATAATAATATTTGACCCGGGTAATAAGATTATGGATGTCTGGTCTCCGCGATGCAGGCTCAGTAGGAGAGATAACAGCTCTGGTTTAGTTTCTTTTAAATCAAAGGATTGTTCCACTAAACCCTCACTGCTTCAAATGTTTACAAAACTCAAATTAATATTTCATTTCTTTTCGTAATAGTGAATTAGGATATTTAATCTGCACATATATCAGTCAACATTTCAAAATCTTTTCATGACTAATGAAGTTTATGAATTAATGCATAGCCCTATATGAATAACTCTATCTGCCTCCAGGTCCAAACGCAGGTGCTATTAGTGGTGTTGCTTTAAGCTCAACAGAAGACAATGCTGCACCCTCTGCTGCCAGATTTGTCTTTTCAGCAAACGGTGACTTATGATTTCTAAATCTTTTCTACTTTAATACTCTTAACACTTCATGTTCCACCTAAAATGGTTTAAGATACATTTAGAGATCACGAGGTTATCTTTAGGTGGAAGCTGTGCATGTGTGCAACATGGTTATAGATCCCAGCTGAAGTAAGACCATGTGCTTTTGTAGGAAAACAGAATGTGGAGCCATCTGGTGGTCAGAAGTGACATGATGGATGTACATGATCACTGACTTCTGAAGGTAGTGTGTGTATGAGGTAAGGTTACTGTCACAAAGACGGGTTTTATTCATTGACAGTTAGTGCATATATCGATTTGTAAACACTTGTTTCTGCCACATTATATACAAACGTGTATTATCATGTATCTCTGTATGAGATAAAAAGGTAAAAAGTTACAACTTTAAGAATTTACAAGATACAAAGACCAATCTTCTAGTTGTGGTTTCTTCTTCATGACAACAACAAACATCGTGAGGCTGTGAACATGAATCTGTCCTCTGAGAATATAAACGGAAAACTGTGACGGGTCACATGGTAACTAATGAAGTTCAAATACATCAGTGCTCTAGTTTGATATAAATCTTGATTAATAATGGCAGGATGATAAACCAACAAACAACAAATGTACAAATAATATTTCTGTTTTTAATAACAATATATACAAACTGTTAAATATCATCTGAATTTGTTCCTTCGTTTGTCATCTTACTGCTATTAAGTTTAAAAGACTAGTGGTATCGATATATCTGAGATCCATTAATAATCCTTTTTAATTTCACTTTATATTTGTGAATTCTTGAAGTTCGACCTTTTGGAGAACAGATATTCTACATCACAGCTGTAAAGCTTCAGTCCTTGAAGGCCAACACACCTGATTCAAATGATGGAATCACTTCCTCATCATGTCATTGCATGTCTATTAAAGATCTGTTCCTTCAAATCAGGTGTGTTGAAGCAGAGGAACATCTAAAACCTGCAGAATAGTGGCCCTCGAGGGCTGGATCCTGACACCCTGCATGTGTTTCTATGTGATGTGGCTGAAACAAGAGTTTACAAATATACAAATTGTTGATGACAGTAACCTTACCCCATATAAAACACTCTGTTGAATTTTGACATAATTTAACATCATATTCTTCACAATCTTATTTATGCAGAAGAATAACGAAAAACAATTCAGAATTTTTTTTTACAAGCTCTTCAAGAACATTTGGGAACTAAATCCCTACATTCTGTGTGACAGTGTAACTCACATTCATTCTGTCCAGCACGCGTCTTCACACTGACCAGATTTCCCACGCACTACATACAGTGAGGTAAAAACAGCAGGTATGTTTCAGTCACATTTGCCCCTCTAAAATGTGAACATTTGTAAGAATTTCTTTCTTTTAAAGCCTTTCACATCAGATCAACACTCCTTCTTCTCCCCTCTAGCATGTGGAGAAAGTTTGAGAAGAACATTCAGAACTTGCTTTAAGTAATCTACATGCCTCGTGGAGCCCGGTTGCTGTCAATCGCGCCTTTCTTGCAGCCATTTGACATTCTGCTTGATGTTGGTGTGTGTCTGAGGTGCAGCAGCAACACTTATTGTTCATTATTTCAGAGAGAGAGACAGAGAGGGGTAATAGGGTGTCAGTTTATTAATAGAACGTATGGGTTATGTTGCACACAAACACCTAACAAGCACAATATAGAATTCCCTCCAGTGCTTAAGGCCAGCAATTAAGTTTCCAAAAAAAAAGGAAGTGCAAAAGGAGTGTTTACTCTCTGTGCTCTTCTGAAAGTTGCTGCTATGAGTCAGTTTTACTTTTACAAGTAAAACTGTGACGATATTCTCGTGTTTTCTGGTTTATTCAGAAAATTCATCTGACCGTTTGAGACATTTAGTAAATATAATTTTTTATCTGGGAGATAAAACACTAAAACATGCAACTTAAAATATCTGTTTGCAAAGTTTGGTGGATCTGACTCAAACATACTCTGAGATACTTTCACACTTTCAGTTACATTTTATTACTATTACACCAGGAATCAGCTGGGGAAGCTGTACTTCAAAATAAAAATCTTCCAAACTCTTGGAGTCAGCAGTTCTCATGTTGAATGTTCTTTGTCAGAGCTGAAGCCAAAAAAAAAAAGAATTAAAAACTGATTTTCATCTTTTATATGTTCCTTTCAGCAAAACAAAATCATCTGATTCATTTAAATCCTCAAAGATTTTACTAAATAATCTGTTTTGCTGCCATCAAGTGGTCTGAGTCTCCAATTACAAGCAGTGACGAACACCTTGATACCTGTGAAAAAGATTATCATGGAAGTAAAGATGTACTACAATGTTTGTCAGCTGTTTACGATATTTTGAGTATATCGTGTGAATTTTATAGAAACACTGACAAAAAAAAACTGCTCCTCCTCAGAGGAGAAGAGGTGACTTTGTTCTGCGTCATCTGTTGTATTTGTCACCATGTCTCTTCTGTGTTTTTCAAAGTGTAACCTGCTCTGAAGTTCTTTTAAAAACAGAAAATCTGTGAAATGTGTTATTCTGCTTCTGGCTTTAAGAGAATCCAGCATCATTGCCTTGAATGTGTGAACAGAGGAAAAATGATCTTTTGCTTTTGTTGCTGCTACTGTTTGGTTAGCAGTAACAACGTGAACAGTGTGATGTCTCCAATCACATCTGGTATGCATCACGTACCATTCCTCCCCACACAGAGCGCCTCGGGGGAAGTCCCTGGCTGCCGAGCACCCACAGTCCTCATTAGAGTGCATGTGTCAGGATGGCATCAACCCGCAGCCTTGACTTATGCTTCATATTTACAGTCATCCATCAAAACGCTGTCATCATAACGGTCAGAAAACAGGGTTTTAATGTGGGATGGTTGGAGCTGGTGTTTGTAAGTTGTGATACGTACAGCCTCCCCGAGGGCCCTTTTGTCTGTCTGTAGCCATGTTGTTGAGTCTCGTAATAGCCCGAGACTTAAACTGGAGTCCCTGTCCTTTTGTTGTGCACTGAGCTCCCTAACAGCACAGAGAAGGGACGGGGTTTGATGTGTCTTCTGAAGGCTTGCTGCTTTGTCAACACTGAGGCCCCGGCACTGACACTATGGAAGCCCAGCGCCTTGGGGTGACAGAAGAGGGGGTGGGGGGGTAGGAGCGAAGGGTGGGTCATGGCAAAAGAGAGACAGACAGAGGAAAAGAGACAAGAGAGGCGAAGGGGGGGAAGGGTGGTTGCTAGTGCGGCCAGCGCCCTGGGCTAGTGCAGAGTGCTCTGTGTAGCAGTCTGCCTGATAGGGACTCAGGCTGCTGGCTGATGACATTTTGTGGTCACAACATGCAATTCCACCAACTTTGGTTGGCAAAAATCTAGTTTTCATCCTCACAAAGAAGAGTAATTTCTTTTTTCTTTTTTGTTTTTTTTTGTCACAACCACATAAGAATGATGCAGCTTTGTATGGGGTGCCAAGTATAAAATTTTCGTTATTTACTACTACTACTACTACTACTACTACTACTGTCATTTAGCAGACGCTTTTATCCAAAGCGACTTACATTTAGAGAACATACAAGCAAGAAATCAAAGAGAAGGAAACAATATAAGGAGGTGGACTGTTTGGAGTCCAGTTTAATTCCGACGCTGATACATCAAGTGTATCAATTTTTTTTTTTTTTTTTTTTTATTGGAAATAGACTTTTTTTTTCATGTTTAGCTTACTTTCCCCACATTTAGCACACTTTCATCACATTTAAGCAGAAAAAGTGTCTAAAATCATCATATACCAGCATGTTTATATTGCATACATCTTTAAAATATCTAAATCATAAATATTAAATCTAAATCTAAAAGTGAAAAGTTAAATTTAAATGCTAAATCTGTATCTAAATGTTAAATATTTAATCTAAATAATAAATGTTAAATCTAAATGTTAACTCTAAATGTGTCGGCTAAATGTTCTCAAAGATGTGCAAATTAACTACGCCCCTCTAACTACTCTCGGCAGTAGTGGACATGCCCACAACAGAGTTTTCTCCTTTACATTCCTTTTCTTCTCTCGGAGGAACGCTTCCTTTTTGAGAACATCTAGCTGACAAATTTAGATTTAGATTTAACATTTAGCATTTGCAGATAGGTGGCGATAACACAAATAATGAATATGAACAAGCTGCTGCCGGAACCAGCTGAATTTTGACGTAGACAGATTAAAAGGTCTGTTAATCAGTTTTTCCTGATGTTTTTTAGGTATAAATGTTTCATATTACTGGTTAAGACTTAATAAATAACCACAAAGTTCTGAAATTTGTATGAAATGACCTCTTTAAAGGGACTTTTTCCTTTAATCTAATTAGACCTTTTAAAAACGTATCTGACAAGTGGTCAACAATCTTTATTTGTGTTATAAAATAATTGTAGAACCTACAAATACAAATTCATTCCTTTTCCTAACAAACAAACACGTTTATGCTTTATATGAATAAAAAGATCTGAAGCCTTTTTAAAAATATATTTCACTGAACACGTGAACTAAAGCATCTGTATTACACAAGCAATTAAATTGAATTTCAGACTAAACGGTAGAAAATGATCCAGCGTTTCTTATTTTCCCTGGCTAATAGTGTCATGATGTGGTGTTTTTATATTAACCCAAACGTGGAGGGAGGATGTAAAATGAATGTTCTAAAATATTAAAATAAAATGTTAACAGGGCAGTGCAACAAAACACACAAAGATGAAGCAAGGGAGGATTACAGCAGTGATGACAATGTGCAGGAGGAACTAAAAAGTGTTTATTAATGCTGGATGAAAAACAGGTGAGGTGATAACTGATGAGTAACAGGTGTGATCCTCTAGCGCCACCGTGATTTAGTTGTTTCCCTGCTCCAGCACACCTGATTTAGTGGTTGAATTACCAGTTCAGCAGGTCCTCAAGTTCTACAGAAACCTGGTAATGACTCGTTCATTCAAATCAGGTGAGTTGAAGCAGCAAATATACATAGTGGCCCTCGGGGACCAGGATTGTGCATCACTGCCTTCTGCTATGATCTTCTGCCATGACATGCTCCACGTAGATGTTTATCTGTCTCACATATACATTTGAGAAGGAAAAGGGATTTTCAGCTTCTATTTTACTTGTTGGTTTTATACATAAAATCTATTTCTACAATATTTCCGTTGGCTTGAGATGGTTCATCTGGTTCAACTCATGGACAGAAGCAACAACACTTTCATCCAGGATTTTCTCATTATTTTCATCTGATAATTTTACTCATGCTTACAAATTGTCCCTATGTTATTCTAGATATAATGTGTGAAACACATTTGCATCAGATAGTTTAATGGAATCTTAAAGAGGCCATTTCATACATATTTCAGGACTTTGTGGTTATTTCTTAAGTATTAACCAGTAATATGAAACACTTTATATCTAAAAAACATCAGTAAACACTGATTAACAGACCTTTCAATCTGTCTGCGTTAAAATTCGGGTGGTTCCGGCTCCATCCGTCAGGTTGCTTCGACTGCTTTGTCAGCAGCTCGTTCATATTCATTATTGGAATTTGCTGGACTCTGATTGGCTAACAAACTAGCCTATGAGAGCAAAGAATACTGTTTCCTGCCCCGCTGCGCATGGCAACATCAAACGTTGTGTCTTCCTGTTTACTACGTTATTCAACTGCAGGAGCTGCCAAAAACTAACGAACAAAGGAGTTGTGACGAAACAGATACAGGCTGTTCGGAACCGGGAGAACTCGGATGTTATCACCACCTGCGTAGTTTGAGAGATTAAAACTGAAAGAGAAGTTGTTGACCTGTTTTCACACCCACTATGAAGGTATGAACACCTGTGGAGCTAAAATATTAAACAGAAACCTCAGAAAAACCGTTTTTAATGGACGGGCCTCTTTAAAAATAGAATTGACCAAAAAAAAAATTTGTCTTTTTTTTTTTTTTTACATGGTTCAGATTTTATTGACGTTTGCCTGCAGTTCAGACTGTATCACATGTTTTAAAAATCTAAGTTTAAATTAAAGATGTGATTAATTAAAACACCAAACTCTAATTTCCCAGCTGTTAGACCTTTAAATGAACTTACTTTCACCACTCAGAGATAAACCTTCAATGTTAACGCACATATTTATTCAGAATTATGGACCATTTAAAGGGTTTTCAAACTGTCAGCCATATGGTGCACATTTAGAGCGCAAATGAGTGTGTGTATCGACCTTTAAGGTACAAATGCTTTATCATTACACTGAGGAGCCATTTCTAGAGAATCCAGCTGTGGCTGTGGTTCTTGAGATGAGGGGGATGGAGTTTGGCTTCTCCGTTTCCCCTCCAGCTCAAGGACAAACCTGAAGAGTTTAAGAGAGAGAGAAGGTTTATTAGACGGTAACATAAAATTAGTACAAAACAACGAGGAAGCTGGACAAATATCAAAACTTACCATCTATTAAAGGAAAAATCTTCACATTTATTTCTGTACTTTTATTTCAGATTAAGTGCAGAACTTTGTTGAATGTGGAGCGTTATGAATTTTTAAATTAACCAATTGTTAAATGTCAGATCTGTCCTCCTGTCAGATCTGTGATATGTCATTTTTGTTCCAAGAATTACCAGCTGAATGTTTTTTCCTTTGTCCACCGTGCCAGGCAGGAGTGAGCCTGGAGCTCGCTGGAGGCACTTCATGCTCTCAGGTTGGCCTGAAGCAGGATGAGAAGCTGGGCCAAGCTCTATGTGATAAGTGGTCTAAGTGTTGTTGTGCACCAAATAAAAAAAAAAACAACTTTATAGTCTCACGCATCATTTCTTGTTCATTTGTGTATTGTTCTGGGATTATTCTTTCACTCCTGTTAGTTTGTAACCTCAGATTTTAACTCACTACTGCTAAAGCTCAAAGAAAAGCCCTTCACTCTCAGAAATAGAGGTACGAGACAAGTACATTTTTGTACCTATAGGTAAATTGTTCCCGCAAAAGTACAATATTGGTCTTTAAAAGGTCAGAAATGCCCCTCTGAGGGTTAAAATTGATATAAAGTACAAATTTGTACCATTTCAACTGCACCTGCAACCCTGGCCAAGGCTGGTTAATCTCCCTTTTATTAAGTTTCTTCCATCATTTTCAATATTATGTTTCAGAATGTTGGTTTAAAACTTCAAAATGTGGCACAATTTTACTGTTTTAGTGGAAAAACTTCATAAGGTACAAAAATGGACCTGGACTACAGGGTACACCCCCAGTGACAAGAAGGGTACAAATTCTTGTCACTGGGGGTGTACCCTGTAGTCCAGGTCCATTTTTGTACCTTATGAAGTTTTTCCACTAAAACAGTAAAATTGTGCCACGTTTTGAAGTTTTAAACCAACATTCTGAAACATAATATTGAAAATGATGGAAGAAATTTAATAAAAGGGAGATTAACCAGCCTTGGCCAGGGTTGCAGGTGCAGTTGAAATGGTACAAATTTGTACTTTATATCAATTTGAACCCTCAGAGGGACATTTCTGACCTTTTAAAGACCAATATTGTACTTTTGAGGGAACAATTTACCTATAGGTACAAAAATGTTCTTGTCTCGTACCTCTATTTCTGAGAGTGTTCAACAAGAAACAAATTGAACAATTTTATTGCTAATTAGACTGAGTCTTAAAACAAGTGCCCTAAAACAACTACCAAGAATGCTTAAACATATAAAGATGAGCAGATGTGACACAATAGAAAACAAGTCACAATTTAATTACTTTTATTGTAGAGCAATTAAAAAGAATCTTAGCTCTGGTCATGTTCACTAAACTGGTACAGTAGATATTTTTACACAAAATCAAGGACTTTTTTTTGGATTGGAAAGGTTCTTTAAAATACATCAATCAATTAAAATCATAAGTGAATTCAACCAGTTACATCGACTCTAAAAGGTCTTTTTGGATTTTCATCTAAGATTGTCACAATCTCACAGGAAACCAGGTTATAGGAAAAAAGACTACAGATCCAGTTCACTATTTATCCTGCTGAAAATATCAAACAAACCAAGTAAAATGTCAAAATGATCAAATAATTTAGTGGTTATTTGCTACAGGAGTTAGTATAATATAAGACTAAAAGACTTTAACTGAAATCTGATGTTTATGGATGCTGAATGTGAGCACGGACCACAATCTGGCAGTAAAAAAACACCAGCTCATCATTGGTTTTGCTCTCCCTGGAATACTTCGGATTGGTCATCATTGGGGTCTAATGAATAACTCCACACTGTGGCCTGCTCCTGAACAAACTGCTGTGAATTGGTATGGTGCACCTGCCTTCTGCCAGGCAGCAACAGCGCTGCAGCCACACCAGCCAGCCTACAGGCACTCCTAGATAACTCCTGTCTGATTAGCTCCTTAGGAGGACATTGTTCCAAAAGCAATTCACTCGACTCCCAGTATTAATTTAGTCCCGAGAGAGAGGCCCATCCATCCTAGGTAGGATGGGCTGTGCTCTGAGCCTACCCTACGGCCTGCTAATAGCATGGCACCTCCTGGCCTGTCACTATAAGTGATAGTCTCTGCAAGTTTGTTGCCTCGTTGTGTGCTTCTTCCATCAGGCATGGTGCCTGTACCTCCCTGCACTTCCCTCCTTCCTTCTCTCTCCCTCTATCAGCTGTGGTTTAGGGCAGGTGTCTCCTCTGTCACTTCCATCACTCACACTGCTTGACGAAGGGAAGGCACAGCTTACAAAACGACGGGAGCAGAGGGTGATTCATTAGAAGCTCACCTCCCTCCTCCAGAAGGAGCAGGAGAGCAGTAGCTGCCTTTTTGGAAGTTAGTGGGAGCTGCCAGTCATGAAGTAAAAAAATCAAACAGGTGACAGAATATGGTTAATATCTAAAAGGAAAAACTGACGGTTTGTGATTTATTGACAAAAGAATCCAAACTGCTTTAATGTGGCGGAGAACTGAGCAAAAGTCTGTTCCTCCTTCTACACATTTAGTTTGTTTGACAAGAAACACTGTGTTATTTAAATGAGATGACAGAAACCTCAGTGCTCTGTATAGAAGTATTAAAAGAAAAAGACAATTAGTTTGTACATGACTAACTAGAGTTAATTATGATGATCGATTAACCAGACATGCCTGATTATCATAAACCTCATGATGAAGACAAATATTTAACACAATCTTTGTAGAATTATTTATTCAGAATTTGTTGTATGTACCATCTTTTTTTTTTCATATAAGTAAAGAAAAAGCTTCATGTATGTTCTTTCGTATACTTGCAATATTTTGCTTTTAGGATGTTGTATGTAAATTATTCAGCATCCTCACTGCTGACTGAGATAAAAAACCCAGAGTTTTAAGAAACAAACTGAAATTGTTTGAAAATGAACACAGACAACACCCCGTGACTTGCATCCTGGTGTGTGATGATGTTATCTGACATTTGTGCTGGCATGAAAGTTTGCATCACTGTTTTCATCAGAGGAACACATTGTGCTCGTTGTTGGAAGGAATCGCTGAGAGAAGGTGACAAACGCCGCAACGTGAATCGATTCAAATGCTCACATGCGCCTTTTTCTCCTCACAGCGACAAATTAAAGACGTGTCAGTCACCTTTGCTGTGAAAATGTGACACTGGTTCACTTTAAGATCTGGTTCCATTGTGATTGTATGTTACAAACACAATTAAATCTGCTTCACAAAATGTGGGAGGGGCCCTCATCTGCTTCCAGGCGTCCTACCTCAGTGTTTTCTCTTCCTGACTCCCGTCCATCAACATCCTCGCGCAGATGTTCGCCTCAACCCATAATGTGTTTTTATATTAAAAAATGCACCTACAGTTAAATTCAAGGAGGTATGATGGTTGAAAAAAAGAAAAAAAAAACAGAGAAGCATTTTGTTAACTCAAACGTTTCAGCCATTCTCAGACAGTTGTGTCAGCTCAGGAAGGAAACTGCCTCAAGGTTAAAGAAGCACTCAGAAGAGCTTATGTGACCTCATTATAGAACCTGTGTTTATTGATTTGAGTTCATCAAAGCTGCTGCATAATTTATGTCCATTTCTATGTGTAGCCTAATTAGAGGACTTTAGAGTAGCTTTGTGGAAGCTCTAGAGTCAAGAAGAAGCAGCGTGACACACGTTGACAGAAGAATATGTGGGAACGTGCACTTTATTTACTACGCTGCTCATTTCTCTGAGTCAGTGAATGTACGTCATCCTTTAAAAAATAAAAGCCAGTCAGGTTTGTTTTATAGCAGATGCAGTGCTGCCACCATGTGTTCACACGTCATATAACAGTGAAGAATACAGCAGGGCTTTTACAACATGCAGGAAATCATATAACTGGATTGTTCATTTATCTGTCGGTCATCATGTCACCCCGAACCAGAATGGTTCTTTTGGAGGTGGATCCAGATCTGCTGTGTTTTAAAGAGGCCATTTCATACAAATTTCAGGACTTTGTGGTTATTTCTTAAGTATTAACCAGTAATATGAAACATTTTATATCTAAAAAACGTCAGGAAACACTGATTAACAGACCTTTCAATCTGTTTGCGTTAAAATTCGGCTGGTTCCGGCTCCTTCTGTCAGACTTTGGCAGCAGCTCGTTCATATTCATTATTGGAATTTGCTGGACTCAGATTGGCTAACAAACTAGCTTATGAGAGCATAGAATACTGTTTCCTGCCCCGCTGCGCATGTCAACATCAGACTTTCTCTCTTCCTGTTTGTTACGTCTTATGCTACAGCTTTTAGCCAGCAGCATACTAGGCGTGGTTTCAACTGTGGGAGCTGCTGAATACTAACAAACAAAGGAGTTGTGATGAAACAGATACTCAGGTGTTATCACCACCTGCGTAGTTTGAGAGATTAAAACTGAAAGAGAAGTTATTGACCTGTTTTTACACCCACTATGAAGGTAAGAACACCTGTGGAGCTAAAATTTTCAACAGAAACCTCCGAAAAAATTTTTAATGGAAGGGCCTCTTTAAGACGTTGACCTTTTTAAATGAACTTGATTATTAGTTTTCCTGCTTATTTCGTTAATCCAGTTTTAAACTGCAGCTGTTAGTTAATATATTTACTAATCAGCGGAGCACATGGAGATGAGGATAAACAAAAACTCACTGTTTCTCTGTAGTTGTCTTTTATTCCTGTGTGGCTTATTGGTACATTGATGAAGCTTATTTCTCATTTATTTGCAGTTTTATGTCTGAATATAAATCTGAATGTGCTGGTCTGGTTCTCATGTTTGCTTGCACACTACAAACACAAGCTGGGAACCTTAAACATGCTGAAGCTGTTCAAAAAGTATCTTTTAGTTAAGATCATTGATCTAAACGTTGTTCTGATGATAGTAACAGACTGTTTAAAGTCTTACCTAAACAAACATTTTCCTGATTAGATAATAAAATCACATTTCTGATCATTTATTCAAAGTTTCGACTTTTGTTCATTTGCATAATTCTTATCTTGCTGTTGCATGTTTAAATAACATTTCTTATTTTTTTTATTATTGGATGCTCAAGTAAAGAGGTAGCTGGACTTTCAGCCTCACATCTCTGGTATACAGAGTCTGGTTCCAAAATTACAACATGGCTTCACTTTCACAATGGAAGAGAAAGAAGATGCTTTGCATGTCTTTGTAAATGCGTGGTTAGGATTACTCGGAGAAAACTGAGGTTCTGCATGAAATAATTTCCTTTATAGAACATCTTTTTGAGAACTCAGGCTTTACATTGAATTAACAGGAATATAAATATTCAATTACTGTCTTAAAATGTCAACATTTTTTAATTAAACCAGTCTAGAGAGACCTTCAAATAAACTTTGGTCCTTTGAGTTTATTCTGGTATCTACATACATGTCAGGATTGCTGGATTTGTTTAATTGATGTTTGTGTTGTGACTGTTTTTTTTGTGGTTGTGTTTAGTTTTGATTTCTCCTGTTTATCTGTGGTTTTGTTTTGCTTTTCAGTTCATTGTGTTATAGGATTATTTTGGGGTTTTGTGTTCTTCTCTGTTCTCCTTGTCTCCCCAGTGTTCCGGCTCCGCTTCAGTTGTTGCATCTTGTATTTTGTCTGTTTTCCGGTTCCTGTTTTAATGTGGTATGTTTTGAACTTCCTGTTTCCCTCATGCATCTTAATTAGCTTTGCTTTTCCCTCCCAGGTGTTCTGTGTTTAGTGGATTATCTCCCTTTGTGTCCACTGTGTATTTAACAGCATTTCAGTTCAGTTATTTGTCCGTGGATCCCATGCGTTCTCCCCAGGACCCTTCTCATGTGAATATTTGTCTCCTAAAGTTCACCGTTTCATGTAAGTTTGCTGCCCCGTCAGCTCGTTGTTTTTTTACTCATTAAAACCTTTTCATAGTTTACCTTGTGTGTGGCGAGCCTCTCCTTGCATTTGGCTCCAGCCATCTTCTGTTTAAAGAGGCCCTTCCATTAAAAACGTTTTTTCTGAGGTTTCTGTTGAATATTTTAGCTCCACAGGTGTTCTTACCTTCATAGTGGGTGTGAAAACAGGTCAATAACTTCTCTTCCAGTTTTAATCTCTCAAACTACGCAGGTGGTGATAACACCCGAGCTCATTCGAGTCCGAACAGCCTGTATCTGTTTTGTCACAACTCCTTTGTTTGTTAGTATTTGGCATCTCCCGCAGTTGAAACCACGCCTAGCATGCTGCTGGCTAAAAGCTATAGCATAAGATGTAGCAAACAGGAAGACACGATGTCTGATGTTGCCATGTGCAGCAGGGCAGGAAACAGTATACCTTGCTCTCATAAGCTAGTTTGTTAACCAATCAGAGTCCAGCAAATTCAAATAATGAATATTAATGAGTTGCAGCCCGAAACCAGCCAAATCCTGAGGCAGACAGATTAAAAGGTCTGTTAATCAGTGTTTCCTGACATTTTTTAGATCTAAAAATTTTCATATTACAGGTTAATACTTATGAAATAACCACAAAGTCATAAAATTTGTATGAATTGGCCTCTTTAACAAGCAATCATGACAGTTTAAGCAGAAAAGCAGTTTGTGTGTATTTAGTATCTAAGATGTTTACATTCTTAACTTCACAAATGAAAACTGTAAAGTGTACAGAGATTTTTCCGGGAAAAAAACAACAACTTGCATAAACACAGATTGAGATTTGAATCCTCCAAAGCTGCTCTGATAAAACTATCAGTGACTCCATCCAGCCAAATAATACAAAAATACATGTTTTCAGAATGAGCAGCAAATGATAGACTCAGTGTACTTATCCAACTGAGACACTTGAAGAGCCTGTTTTTAACAAGAATTCACAACCAAAGGAATTTCTGAATGAATGAGATTGAACAAATCATTTCAAATTGCAGCACTAACAAAAAAAAAAAAAAAATTGTTAAAGAGAACAAACGTCGCCTGCGAATGATTTAGCACATTTTTGTTATTTGTCGTTTTAAATGTTACCCAACAACATCAAGAAGCCAAAACTTTACACTGGTTTCATCATGTTAATGCTCAGAGAGCCACCGTTGTGCTGCTGAGTGTGTGAAAGTCTTTGTTCTGTGTGCGTATTGGCCTGTTTTTGTTTGTGAGACAGAGTGTTGTCGTCAGAGAATCAGCAGGAACCTGTCATCCACCATGTTAATGCTGGCTTCAAGGCAAACATGAAGATTAACTGAGGAACTTATAATAATAATACTTGAAAAATGGAGCAAAGAGTCTTTCTGCAGTCCTGCCAGCCACGGCGAGGTTGTTTATCACTTTGGGAAAAATGTTTGGTTGCCTCTCTCGCATGTCTGCTTTGGGGCCTCAAGCTGATTTAGCTGCAGAAGCACATTCTCTTCAAAGCATGTCAAGATTTTTCACGCACACTAATGAGGTAAATAGATGGTTTTTGTTTTCTTTGCAGTTTTTAACCCCCCTCCTCCTTCCTCAAAGTGCACTGATGACTTCTACAAGAACTGTTGCAGAAATCCCCCTTCAGCATTCAATCAAATTTCTAACTGCATAAAACTATCAAGTTGTGCTGAAATATTTATCTGACATACAGGCAGATGCATGAGCTCATGATGAAGGCACAACAAAAAAGAAATAAAGGCGCTGTTTGTTTTATGGAAACGATGTCAATTTAAAAAGGAACATTCTAATATGACAGAAGCTGATTCTCTGGGTGGAGGATTTTATTTATTTTTTTATGGAAGCTTGTGAGAATCGTACAAATGCATTTGAGACATCATAAGATACCTTCTGTGATCTAATCACAGAATGGATACCAGACAAATCCTTTCCATCAGAATGAGCGCTCAACAGCTCTGTGATAAAAGAACAAAAGCACCAACGTGAAGCGCTCACATCTCCACATGAAATGTTTTACTTCTGGATATTAAACATCGTCTGTGAGATGATGTGAGTGTATTTTCATTCTGGGAATACAATAAGACCTCAATCCTTTATGTGACGCCAAAATAAATTAAAGCTGGTTTTTATGGTTGTGTCTGTGAACCAGTACGGCAATGAAATCTGTTGTTTTGGACCTCTATAGAAAGCCTGTAACTGACTGGGATATGAACAGTTGTTAGAAAATTATGAACCAAATTTGTGAGTTTCCAAAATGTTTCTGTTACGACCATAGCCGTTAGGCTTGTGTGTGTTTTTTTTCTTTGTGTGATGTGGTACTATGACAGGGGAGAGGATCAGCTGCGGCTCCCATTGGCGCTGTCCCTTCAGCACCACACCTACAGCGTGACGCCTCCATCTGCCTCACCTGGTTTCCGAATTCCGTCCCGACGTACCTGCCTCTGCCCAGGACCAGCTGAACAGAATCAGCTGATGGAGACTGTTTAAAAGACACTGTGACTCACATTTCAAGGAGCAACAGACCTGAGCTGCTTTTCCCTCCGGCTTGTTGTCTCCCTGGCAAACTTTGTTTTTTTTGCATACTTTGAAATGTTTGTTGTGATTGATATATGACATTTGCTGTTCGTTAAAGTAATATCGCTTTTGCTATTTTCTTAAAGTTAAAACCATGATGTGGTGAGTGTCTTTTTGTATGACTCATTTGCTCTTGTTGAAAACACAGAATACTATTAACCCTATAATGCCCCTTGTATCATATTTGCTACATAGTTTTGATCATTTCTAACATGGTTGCTCCCAGTAAATGATCCACTTGCCTTTTTTTTTCGGGTTAAATCATCATTATTATATGGATAAATGCATTATTATTAACTCATTTTTTATATTACAATTAAACCGTAAAGACGGCCAATGTAATAAATGTGATACAAAAAATCTATTATAAATAACATGATACAGCAAAAAACGTTTGTGAATTTTGTTCTAAGGCTTCATAAACATCCCAGTTCCAAATGATCAGAATTTTCTGGCTATTTTTTAATAAGTTTGGTCTTACAGGGTTAAATCCTGTGTATTACCATTGTTTCTGCATCCTTTATGTTACTCCTGGATACCCTCGACATCTGGGACGTAACAGTCTCTAAATATCTGCAAGGTTTCTTACTTTACTTGGTCAAATCACTCTCATGTCACAGATATTTGGATTTCACGGAAAATCTTCTCAGTTGACTTTCCAAAACTCAGAAAACGGATCAGTGTGGAGCCCAACCTCACGTCAAATAAGAACACAACACTGTATTCCATATGCAACCCATATCGGCTACCAGGCTTCCATGTGTATCTTTACATTTTAAAGCTAACCGCTATATTAAAATGAGACATATTGTGTTTTGTTTGGTTGAACAGAGTGAAACCTCGCACATGTGTATTTGTCAGCTCCTCTGGCTGGTAGTTCTATGGAACCTGGAAAACGCTCCAACAGGTCGTTTGTCACAAATGAAAATGCTCTCACAGGTTGTATTTGGGAGCTTTTCAAAATCAACCTATATGGTCGTATATTTGTGCGGACAGGTAGCAGTGTGGGACAACGTTGGTGATGTGTTAAATTAATTTGTGACTTTGTCAAAAAGGAGAATCTGCAAATCAAAAAAAGGGTAAATTGCAAGCAAAGTTAGACAATTTGACATACAGTTTGACATACAGAAAAGTGTCACAAGTAGCAATTCAGTATGAAGCTCAGATTAGCATGTTCTCTCACTCACTAACATTCACTGCTCAGCAAGATCTTAGCTTAAAGATCAACTCAGAAATGGCTCAAATAGCTTGTTATAGATGTTAGATTTTAAATATCTAGATTTTTAATGTGTAACTATGACAAAATTCATCAGTTTGCATCCAAGTACAGTATGAGTGTTTTCAATCAATGTCCATATAACTGGTTATTGTAGCAGATCTCTCTGTAAAACCTTCTGGATGAAATGAGGAGAATTCTTGTTTGTCCTGCTATCAGTAGCTAAACAGTTTCATTACACACATCTGTACAGGGTGACATCATACATATTTTACAGAAAGTAACACTTGTGTTTGTTTGTTTTTTTTGTCTGGCAACCTGAGAAAAAAAATCAGCAAAATATAAATGATGTATTTTTGTAGCCTGATGAAAGCTGGAACAGGAAAAAGATTGTGGAGTGTTAAACTAAATCTTTATTTACATTTTTTATGGCCCTTAGTGGTTTGAGACAATGTTATTCAGTGGTGTTTATTTCTAAATAGATATTTAGGATTTCCAGAACTAGAAACTACAAAAGCACTCTGAGACTGAAGACCTTCACCAACCAACTCAGTTCCACATCCAGACCGTTTATCATGGTGTTACAGCCACATGCACTGAAGACAGCTCTGTCTCCCAAGGGTAAAGAATCCTACCTGGATCTGTAAAGTCATCTAGATCACCCGCAAAATCTAACCTTGACCCATTCCAGATATTTCCTAAAAAATTCATGAAATCCATCAACAAATTTTCAAGTTATGTTGCTAACAGACAGACAAACCAACGCCAGCAAAAACATGACTACATTGTTGAAGGTAATTAAAGTTAGATATTGGGGGATGTGAGAAAATTACGGATTTCCAGACAAGAATTTATTACTTTTCAGAAAACACAAGGCTTCAGTCTAAAGAAAACAGTTTATGTCTTTGAATCTACTCAGTAGAGACTTAAAAGTCCCGCCCACTCACCGTATTACACCGGCAGCTGTTTGATCTCTACAGTCTCATGTCGATAAACATACGTACCTGGATGATTGTGAAGGATCAGTGTCTTCCTGATGACACGAGTAAAAACCACTAATATTTCTGCTTAGAAGACAAACACTTCATTGCTGAAGCCAGAATGTCTTTGGTGAGATTTTACACAAAAAGACACTGAATGCTGCCTTCATGCAGCCTGTTTGTGAGACCTGAGTGATTCTGATGACACATCTTTTGACGTTGGTCTTAACAGTGTTAAATACTTCTCAGCATATTTTCCTGCTACTCTGGTAACATGCAGCAGTTGATGCTATTGGTACCCGAAAAGGCTGAAGCAAAAATACTGAAACTTTCATTAAGAACTGGTGTCAACTTGGTTCATAATGTACAAACAGGCACTCAGTGCTGTTATATCAGCAGTGATTAAATGTCACAGATTGTGGAGGTTTGTATGACTGAATAATCCAACTAGTTTTTTAATCCAGCAGTCTTAAACAGTCAACTGGACTTCTTGATATTTTTAAGACATTTCTCTTATCTTCAGAGGAGCTTACCCAAATTGAAATTGCTCCTGAAATTAGAAGTGCAACATCTTTAATAGTAAAGAAGAAGCCCAGTTGCCTTTATTACAAGAATTACCATCCCCTGGTTGACTTGGATCATTCATCAGACATTTCTCTTCTGTAAAACACTTGAAATTGTCTGCTGATGCCTCTTTATACCAATAATCAACTCTATTATTGGCTGATCTTCCAAACTGGAAACTAACGTGTAGCATTTTACATCCATTTTAGCTGCATTATGCCCAGTACTAGCTGTACTTGTCAGAGAAATCATACCAGGATCTTGATGTTTGAATAAAATGCACTTTTCTGTCCTGCTAAAAAGAACCAATAACACACAGATAAAGAAAAAGAGCACAAACACACAGAAAATGCTAAAAGACAGTTTATTAGTAGACACTCATCAGCCAAAAGTAACCACCTGACAAATGTCTTCCTGAAATACACCATTTGATAGGCAGTGTAAAATAAGGCAAAGGGCATAAGATAATCTTTTTTACACTTTTGCACCAACAATAGGTTATACATTCACTTGTTACTGTGATTATACTTTTTGATAAATTCTTTCCACGCACCCACATACCAGGAAAACTTCATTAGCTGGAGGGCAGCAAGATAAAAACTCTCATTATAAAGCAAAAACAGTTTTGGCCACCAAAGAGTTCAACAAGAGAGAAAACAAAATTTTGAATACTTTGAAATCAAAACACTGTATTCTAAGAAATAAAACAATTACCATCACCATGACCATTTCCATAACCACCATTATCACAACCCAAACCCAGTGATCAACAGATTGACTACGTTTAAGCTCTTTCTGCCTTGATTCCACTTTTTTCTTAGAGGAAAAAGCATTTTGTTTCATTTTAAGTGTTTATTCTGGGTCATCACTTCTTTTTTTTACCCGCATTGAGTGAGCCTACAGTAACAGTAAGCTAATACTAAGGCAATTTAAACTCCGTACTAATTCAGTGAGACCTCGACCTTCCTTCAGCTATTCCAAACTTAAAGAATCACAGTAGACAAACAGTCTGAACGATCTAATTTACGTCATGTTAAAGCTTGTGTTTTAACCATGTTTAATCTTGGGTTTCACGATAGTACCATTGTTTAGCACTGTAGCTTTGTAGAAAGAACCTACTGGGTTTGACTCTTAACTAGGATCTTTCATATTATCTTTCAACAGAGTTTGAATGTTCTCACTGTGCATGTGTGGGTTTTCTCCCCTTCTTCTCCAATTTTTTTCCAACTAAAAGCCTAATAACATGCATGTTGTGTTAGTTGGCAACTTTAAATTGACTTTAGGTGTGAGTGTGTGTCTGTTTGTGTGTGATAACCCATGATGGACTGGTTTCCTATCCATTGTGTGTAATGCATTTCACCCAGTGACTGCTGGGGAGAAGCATCAGCTCCCTTCGACTGTAAGCAAGGAGTGTTTAGAGAAAATGATGATGTTTAATCTTACAGCTGATCATTTACAGTATGTCAGTATGTATAACAGAGAGTGACTTAGTTGATGCTATTGTGAAGGCTGACCCACATTAAACAGAAAAAAAGCTTCATGTCTTTAAAGCTGCATGTTGCATTGATGTTTAAGCAGTGTGTGTATAAAATTGTAGGTTTCAAAAGATGTTAGAAGAACCTGTTGTATAAAATATCTAATATGCTTTATCAGTATTACATTCACACACAGACAGAAGTTATTTTGGGTTAAAACCATAGACTGTGTATAAAGACTGTATCGCTGTCTTCTTCCGTTGTATAAAAATGAAGCCATGATATCCTGTTTGCAGGTGCTGCCATGTTGAAACTTTTTGCTCAAAGATTCATCTAGTTATCCGCACACAACAATTAAAAGGTTCAAATAGTAAATCAAATTGAAATATGAAAGAATAACGAATATTTGAACTTATCAACTGAGTGAATTTATTCATTTATTTTGTTCTTTTTTAGAAAAATCTCCTATTCATTTGCATGGAGGAGGCGGGGCTTAGACAAACTGAAGGCAGCCACCAGGGGGTACTCATCTTGTTCAGGCTTCATGTTACTGCGTCTAGTTATATACAGTCTATGGTTAAAAGTTAAGGTTAACCAGGGATGTTACATAGTGAAACAAAGCTCAGCAGTGCAGTCCCAATAAATCAGAGATAAGTAAACCAAAAAAGCTTCTTTCCAAACATTTTTAAATATCCTTTTTCACTAAACGTGGTCTCTAAATCACCAAGTGCTAAACAATGGATTGTTATACAATCTCTTTATAAACTCTAAGCCATCTGCTGGGGAATAGTTTGATTTGGAAAGAAACTCTTCAGTGACAAAACACTTTACACTGGTATTACTGAAAGAGAGATAAATGACATCAAATAGAGTTAAACATACTTTCACCAAGAAGCACTAAATATATATATGTATATATATTTATATTCATGTAGATTTTAGAAATACATAGAAAAATATAGAGTCATCTGAATGCCCATTGTACAAGTCTACCCAGTAGAGTCAGAAAGAAGCCTGTACAGTTTAATATGGACTGAATGTGACACATACAGAGGAGTTGCTGACAGTGTGAGATCTGCAGGTCAAATCTGTTCGGGGGTTAATTAAGTCTGGAAAGTCCAAACCAAATCCTCCATTTTTGGAGAAAAAAGCATTATTGAAATAAAATCTAAACAGTTCTTTTTTTGTTTTCGCTTGCGTTCCTTAGGTCGTTCACTTGTTGCTCAAATGATTTTAGGATAACGCAACAACCTGTAAGTCAGCACCGCCCACATATAGAGACAATTTGTGGCTTGCAAGTACTTGGACGACTTGCATTTGCACTAACAGCACAAGAAAAATACCTCCAGTCACGGAGGACTTGCAGCATGTGTTTGTGTGTGTGTGAGTGGTAGACTAGTGCTTTATGTTAAAAGTATAAAAAAATGCTACAATAAGTGCACACAGCTTTTTAGTGGGCAGCACTTGACACATTTGAAAGATTATACTCTCAATAGAGTTTCTGTCTGTCATAGTACAGTGTATATTTAGTAAAGCCATTTACACAAATAATCTGTGTTAGTATGCACTGATACAAAGAGGTATACTGATGTCTGACCTTCTGAATGTCAGACAGTAAATGCAAACTTTTCAAATTATAGTCAATTTGAATGAACCGAGATCAACAAGGGTAATAATAATGTGAAGAAAGGATGTGATACAGATATTTCCTTTTAAAATTAGAAGTCTAATTTGATCTTATAATTAATCTTTTGCCAACTAGTCCCTAACGTCAAGTTCTATTCGAATCACAGTAATTCAGATTTAAGTCTATTGAGCGATAATTAAATTTGTGGCTCACATAAAAAAAAAGTAATTTGTGTCACTGCTTTAAAAATAACACATGTAGAAAATTAGATTTCTTATATTTTAATATAGTTTAACCATTGAAACAGCAAATTGACAAATTGATCAAATAGTTAACTAGAATAAAGAATTAAAAAAAAGTTTCAAATAGTTCAAATCCCAATTTGGTCTTGCTGGAATTTCCCTAGATTAAAAAGCCCAAGTGATAATGAGTTTACATTTCTTCACATAAAGATTAATGTCATGGTAAAGATCTAAAATGGAATGTGACTGATTGAATATCCGTGACACAGATCAATCAGTAAAGATCACTAAAAGGCTTGGAGTAGTTAAACATCATATAATCCATGTAGTAGAAGTCATATACTCGTTGTCTCTCCATCATGGTGACCTCCGAAAAATACTTCTTTGTGATCTCTTCAGAGGTCCGTGCATCTTTTGGGTTCCTATCTTTAAAACTAGGTAGCATGACGCTTGGCGGTGCTCCAATCTGTCGCAGGAGAAAGTTGGACTCTTCTTCCATGTTCTCGAACTTGCCGATGAGGTCGTAGTGGATGAGACAAGGATGGCAGAGCTGGTTTACCTGCTCCCAGTGGATATCCATCCCCACTGGTCGGTGGACGTCCAGCAGGTATCGGATAAACTCTTTGAATGAGACCCCATTTCCTGTTTTGAGGGCGTTGGCAGAAGGAGTCACCCTGTACTTTGATATGATGGGTTTACCAAACACATCATGGTAATAGTCGTTGGGATTCTCAAACTTATCCCTGTACGCTGACACGACTCTCTCCAGTGGCTCACGGACGAACAAGAACTTCGTGTAGGTTTCCAGACGGTGCATTATTTCTTGTTGGCTGAATGTATTTAGAGTCTTGATGTAGCCACCATAGTGGACTGTTTCATGTTTAATTTTGTCAGCACTGGACGCCTTACCTGACAGCACCATCAGGGTCCTCTTCCAGTTAGAGCAGCCCGATTTGGGGACAGAGCAGTACAATAACTTGTTCTTGTCCTCTACAAAGATGTGTTTGACATGATCTGGTTTGATTGTCTTTGAGATTCCACTTTTGTACTTGGCACAGATTTCCTTCATTAGCTGCTTGCGAGCATTCTGGATTCTTTGGAGCTTTGTGCTCTGCTCTTCTTTTCCCTCATTTTCCTGCTGAACAGAACCTGAGTTAAATATTGATGAACCTGGACGTGACGTTAAGGAAACACTATTTTTATTTTGAGGATTCAGATGAGTTGTTTTCAGCAGTTTGCGTTGTCTTTTGGTGATTTGAAGGGAGCCTATGTCCTGCTCCTGAGACATGGTTGTAGCCTTCTGTTTGTTTTTCTCAAAGTTTGGGAGCTGCATCGGGGCGATAGGACTGCTTCCTGCATCGGGATCATTCCTGGGGTTGTTTTTATCTTGATCCTGAGCAGATGGATTCTGTAAAAACAATAACAACACAGAATAAATGTGACATCTTAAAAAAAAGAAAACACTTTCAGGTAAGGATGTGAATTACATGTGAGAACACACATTTTTATCCTTTTATACTCATGAACAAGGAGGATCAAGTTGCACACTCATTCATCCCATGATTCATTCTCACACTGGCCACTTGATGGTGCTGTTTTACTACTGCTTTAACAGGTATAACTTTATGAAATGCAAATGTCATAGGCAGCTCCATGCCATTCATGACCTATCAATAAACTGAGCTGTAATTCCATAGAAATGTCTTATAAACACCTAATGGGAAAACTAAATGAGAATCTTCCACGGCCTGATTACCATCAGATGACAGCTGAGGCCATCACACAGCCTGACATTTTATTTCAATTAAATGTCGTGATGGCATCATAAAGCCAATGGACTTGATGTATAATTTTAATTTTACAACAGACGAGGTGATGGGGCCGACATAGATCTAAGGTTGTCATCTTTCTGACTCAAAAGGCCACTTTTTTCATCATCAGGGACTTCTAGAGGTAGAAAAAATGGGAGTGTTTCTTCCTCGTCTATTAAAACATACCAAACACCATGTTATTTAGGAGTCGCTATTCCTAAAGTTTCTCTTTGGTGCTGAAGAACACAGCAGAGACAAAGCAGAGATCAGCTGAGAGGAAGCAAAGCACTTAGTTCATAAACTGTCAGCAAGTAAAAGCCTTTTGTTTTAGTCTCCAGAGCTGCTTGAACCTTGAACATTTTGTTGGCTGTCAGTTCGATTACTCTGTGAACATATTAATGTCTTTATTCATTTTAATCCTTGATATTTGATTTTATATTCACACATGACAGTAGTTAGTGTGTTTTCCATCCAAACGTGTGCACTAGGCAGATATATAACCCATGAAACATAAATGAACTGTAGGTTGCATCTGACATCATATACCAACAGTTTTTACTTATCAATATGATTTAAAGTATACAAACCAAATCAAACTGAATTATCAAAGATCCAAATGTTTTAAGGAAATCACTGGACTTATTTGACACATGTAATTTCACATTAGTACACGTCAACATGGAATATACAGTAGGGATGTCCAGATCCGATGACGTGATCGAAAATCGGGCTCGATCATGTAGTTTCAGACTTGATCGGAATCGGACGTTACCTCCTGATCAGGACTCGGGCATATATATTCTTATTAGTTTTTAGCGCATATACACCTTTTTGTGTGACGCCAGTATCCAGGACAGTTTCCCTCGCAATCCGCAGCCGCCATTTTAAGAGGGGACGCGTTTCCATGACGACCGACCGCAACGTGTGTGAAAATGTGAATGTTAACAGTCCTGTAGTCTACACAACAGTGGAGAAGATGAGGACTTATAAAAGCCTTGATGCGTATATTTTTTTTGAGGTAAGCTTTTTTAATTGGCGCGGTGGATGTTGTGTTGAGAATGTTGCCACGTTAGCTCCACTAGCTTCGCTAGCCACGTTAGCATGAGTTTTGGTGTTAGTTTATAGTCATATTAAATCCCTATGATATTATCTTAAACTGGTTCATGGAGTGGAGGTGGTCACTTACTGCATGCAGAAGACAGCCCATGATCATGTCACTCTTTCTGCAGTGTCTGCCGTTCTTATCAACTTATTTAATTACATAACATTTTATTTAATAACGTAATGTCCGTCCACTGGTTTGTGTGCGTTCAGACTGTTTGCGTGCTCACAGTACAGAAATGCGCTCTCGTCATGTTCGTTTTTACACACAAGTAACAACTTCATGACTCCCCACTGTGAAGAAGCCCAGGGGAATCCCCAGGACGCGCTGGAGTGACCGCAACCGGCTGTCCCAGTCCCAGACTGCTGGCTGTCCTGTCCCTGCAGCTAAATATTAAATATGGTGAATTAATTCAAACAAAAATGAACGTCCTGGATCTGTTTATTTGCTCCTTTTTATTCTTTTTTTAATGCATTATGATCGGATCGGGACTCGGTATCGGCAGATACTCAAAATCAAATGACTCAGACTCAGACTCGAGGGCAAAAAATCTTGATCGGGACATCCCTAATATACAGCAAAATAACTAGGGAGAGGAATGTGATGTAACTAAAAGAGTGCCCCCTAGTGGTTTGTCCCAGCACAGGTTTTAAGAAACTGATTGTAAATTGATACAGTGGCTCTGCTGATAAAACTAATCCTAAATTGTTTGCAAAAACACAGGCAGCATAATAAAGTAAACTCTGGTCAAGTTTCAGTTTACTGCAGTATGTTAAAAATATAATCCTTTGGCTTGACCTTCAGTTCAGTGTCTCACTTTTTCCATCAGGACTGTGCTTATTTGATTTATTATATTATAGTCCAAAGCACATTTGTTCTTTCTGACTGAGAAAAATCAGATCTGATGATGATGCAGTAAAGGTGAAAACAACAAACGTTAACTAACCAAGTACAAAAGCAAAAAGCTCCTATTATGTGTGTGAGAAAAAAAACACAACCTTTTGGAGTTTCTCACCACAAAAGAAACCTGGCCTTGTTCGACTGGGAGAGTTTAATCACTAAAGTGACGGATCACACAGAGTAAGGTCAGTCTCTCTACACAGATGTTATCAGACTCTCCGATAGGTTTTTTTTTTTTTTTTTTTTACAACAGATAACAGGTTGGAGGAACCGGTGTGACTGTGTGTTACAGAGTAACAGGAGTAAACACATACCTCTCTGGATTTCTGCAGAGACATTTTGAGCTCCGGTCCTTCTGAGAAAAAATGAAAAAAACAGAGAAAGTAAAGTCAGTGCTTTAGCTGTAACTTGTATATTTGTCCTTGTAAAAAAAAAAAAAAAAAAAAAGTTAGGTGCATTTGAAGTCCTGATAAATCACCACAGATTGCACAGAGTATATACAGTGGGGCAAAAAAGTATTTAGTCAGCCACCAATTGTGTAAGTTCTCCCACTTAAAAAGATCAGAGAGGCCTGTAATTTTCATCATAGGTATACCTCAACTATGAGAGACAAAATGAGGAAAAAAAATCCAGAAAATCACATTGTCTAATTTTTAAAGAATTTATTTGCAAATTATGGTGGAAAATAAGTATTTGGTCACCTACAAACAAGTAAGATTTCTGGCTTTCACAGACCTGTAACTTCTTTAAGAGGCTCCTCGGTCCTCCACTCGTTACCTGTATTAATGGCACCTGTGTGAACTCGTTATCAGTATAAAAGACACCTGTCCACAACCTCAAACAGTCACGCTCCAAACTCCACTATGGCCAAGACCAAAGAGCTGTCAAAGGACACCAGAAACAAAATTGTAGACCTTCACCAGGCTGGGAAGACTGAATCTGCAATAGGTAAGCAGCTTGGTGTGAAGAAATCAACTGTGGGAGCAATTATTAGAAAATGGAAGACATACAAGACCACTGATAATCTCCCTCGATCTGGGGCTCCACGCAAGATCTCACCCCGTGGGGTCAAAATTATCACATGAACGGTGAGCAAAAATCCCAGAACCACACGGAGGGACCTAGTGAATGACCTGCAGAGAGCTGGGACCAAAGTAACAAAGGCTACCATCAGTAACACACTACGCCGCCAGGGACTCAAATCCTGCAGTGCCAGACGTGTCCCCCTGCTGAAGCCAGGACACAGCCAGGCCCGTTTGCGGTTTGCTAGAGAGCATTTGGATGATCCAGAAGAGGATTGGGAGAACATCATATGGTCAGATGAAACCAAAATAGAACTTTTTGGTAGAAACTCAACTTGTCGTGTTTGGAGGGGAAAGAATGCTGAGTTGGATCCAAAGAACACCATACCTACTGTAAAGCATGGGGGTGGAAACATCATGCTTTGGGGCTGTTTTTCTGCAAGGGGACCAGGACGACTGATCCGTGTAAAGGAAAGAATGAATGGGGCCATGTATCGTAAGATTTTGAGTGAAAACCTCCTTCCATCAGCAAGGGCATTGAAAATGAGACGTGGCTGGGTCTTTCAACATGACAATGATCCCAAACACACCGCCCGGGCAACGAAGGAGTGGCTTCGTAAGAAGCATTTCAAGGTCCTGGAGTGGCCTAGCCAGTCTCCAGATCTCAACCCCATAGAAAATCTCTGGAGGGAGTTGAAAGTCCGTGTTGCCCAGCGTCAGCCCCAAAACATCACTGCTCTAGAGGAGATCTGCATGGAGGAATGGGCCAAAATACCAGCAACAGTGTGTGAAAACCTTGTGAAGACTTACAGAAAACGTTTGACCTCTGTCATTGCCAACAAAGGCTATATAACAAAGTATTGAGATTAACTTTTGTTATTGACCAAATACTTATTTTCCACCATAATTTGCAAATAAATTCTTCTATATACATATAAATATACAGTGGGGCAAAAAAGTATTTAGTCAGCCACCAATTGTGTAAGTTCTCCCACTTAAAAAGATCAGAGAGGCCTGTAATTTTCATCATAGGTATACCTCAACTATGAGAGACAAAATGAGGAAAAAAAATCCAGAAAATCACATTGTCTGATTTTTAAAGAATTTATTTGCAAATTATGGTGGAAAATAAGTATTTGGTCAATAACAAAAGTTAATCTCAATACTTTGTTATATAGCCTTTGTTGGCAATGACAGAGGTCAAACGTTTTCTGTAAGTCTTCACAAGGTTTTCACACACTGTTGCTGGTATTTTGGCCCATTCCTCCATGCAGATCTCCTCTAGAGCAGTGATGTTTTGGGGCTGACGCTGGGCAACACGGACTTTCAACTCCCTCCAGAGATTTTCTATGGGGTTGAGATCTGGAGACTGGCGAGGCCACTCCAGGACCTTGAAATGCTTCTTACGAAGCCACTCCTTCGTTGCCCGGGCGGTGTGTTTGGGATCATTGTCATGCTGAAAGACCCAGCCATGTCTCATTTTCAATGCCCTTGCTGATGGAAGGAGGTTTTCACTCAAAATCTTACGATACATGGCCCCATTCATTCTTTCCTTTACACGGATCAGTCGTCCTGGTCCCCTTGCAGAAAAACAGCCCCAAAGCATGATGTTTCCACCCCCATGCTTTACAGTAGGTATGGTGTTCTTTGGATCCAACTCAGCATTCTTTCCCCTCCAAACACGACAAGTTGAGTTTCTACCAAAAAGTTCTATTTTGGTTTCATCTGACCATATGATGTTCTCCCAATCCTCTTCTGGATCATCCAAATGCTCTCTAGCAAACCGCAGACGGGCCTGGACGTGTCCTGGCTTCAGCAGGGGGACACGTCTGGCACTGCAGGATTTGAGTCCCTGGCGGCGTAGTGTGTTACTGATGGTAGCCTTTGTTACTTTGGTCCCAGCTCTCTGCAGGTCATTCACTAGGTCCCTCCGTGGGGTTCTGGGATTTTTGCTCACCGTTCTTGTGATCATTTTGACCCCACGGGGTGAGATCTTGCATGGAGCCCCAGATCGAGGGAGATTATCAGTGGTCTTGTATGTCTTCCATTTTCTAATAATTGCTCCCACAGTTGATTTCTTCACACCAAGCTGCTTACCTATTGCAGATTCAGTCTTCCCAGCCTGGTGAAGGTCTACAATTTTGTTTCTGGTGTCCTTTGACAGCTCTTTGGTCTTGGCCATAGTGGAGTTTGGAGTGTGACTGTTTGAGGTTGTGGACAGGTGTCTTTTATACTGATAACGAGTTCACACAGGTGCCATTAATACAGGTAACGAGTGGAGGACCGAGGAGCCTCTTAAAGAAGTTACAGGTCTGTGAAAGCCAGAAATCTTACTTGTTTGTAGGTGACCAAATACTTATTTTCCACCATAATTTGCAAATAAATTCTTTAAAAATCAGACAATGTGATTTTCTGAATTTTTTTTTCCTCATTTTGTCTCTCATAGTTGAGGTATACCTATGATGAAAATTACAGGCCTCTCTGATCTTTTTAAGTGGGAGAACTTACACAATTGGTGGCTGACTAAATACTTTTTTGCCCCACTGTATATATATATTTAAAGTAGATCTGGAAGACACAGCTGAGGGAACAGCTTAAAAAGTAGGTGATTGAATTGCATCTCTTGAAAGGAAAAACTCAGATAAAACAAAACCAACAAAACAAATAAATTCATTGTAATCTGCTACACAGAACGAAGAAATCGAGACCAAAATAGTTGCTTTTTTTAAGTTTAGCAGGACACTGATGGAGACTGACTGTGTGGTTCTGTGGCAGCCTTGCATGGGGACAGGTGGGATGTGTACTGGGCAGATGTGCAGCAGCAGGACAGACGATGTGTTTAGTGGTCTGTCTCCAGCTGGACATCTCCTTTCCTAAGGTCCCCCCCCATCCTGTTGATATGTAATCAGGCTGACAGCTCTGAGAGGGGCTGTATGGCTGCTGATGGTGGTGGTGATGGTGATGGGGAGGGCACCTCTGCCTGAGTGGCTTGTCACTTCCAATTTGTGGGTGGAAGTGATAGGGACCTGCATGAGGAATGTTTGGGAGAATTGTGGCCTGTATCAACAGAAACCCACCCACTCAGAGTGATGAAGCATGCAGAGCCCGAACTCACACTTAAACACGCCTTGTTAGAGAGGGAATTAAACATGTTGGCCCGATTCAGTGTTGTTTTAAATTAGTATGCGCTTGAGAGCTCATCCTCCGAGTGTTGAGTCTTTGTTTTTTCTAAACGAGACGCCGGACCAAGAGGAAGCATTAGGAGTGACAATCCCTGATCTTGTTTGTATACTGTTTTTTATTAAATCTAAAAAGTCTAATGATAGTAAATGTAGGACGTGTGTCTCTGAATTTGATTTACGTCAGCACACACATCACAACACAGAGATACCAGACAGTCCTTCAACTGACGGAGGAGTTCCAAACCTTTCTGACCTCGACAAACTTTTCAAGACACACGTTTGAGCCTTGGTACTAAAAATTGCATCAAAGTGATAATTAAAATCTTCATGGGTTTTATTGGTTTCTACTTGGAGGTGTTGGGGTCTGGCACTTTTTTTTTTTTTTTTTTACAAGTTTACAAGTCATTTGATGTCAATACTGTCTCACTTGCTTTAACTCTTTCTCACCTTGGAGCCTTGTAAAGCTGTAAAAAGCCCAATGAACTGAGCTGGACATGGAGGAGACGCAGCTGTAAGTTTTAAAATGAATCTGACGGAGTTGGGTTTGATTTAATAATTCAAAGCCTAAAATCTCGAACAAATAACGCGTGAATTCTGGCTGTGGAAATGAAATTCTCTCTCAGGTCATGAGCCAAAAATCCCATTTCACCGGGAGGAACATTTTTTTCACGACAGTTTAAATGAAACAAGTAATAAAACTATGAAAACAGAATTTCAGAGGGATTTGTAAACATCATTTGTCTCTGTAGTATCTACTTGGTTGAA
Source organism: Pachypanchax playfairii (assembly GCA_006937955.1). Taxonomy (NCBI): domain Eukaryota; kingdom Metazoa; phylum Chordata; class Actinopteri; order Cyprinodontiformes; family Aplocheilidae; genus Pachypanchax; species Pachypanchax playfairii. Next base: position 2,950,018 of record SSNP01000063.1, read on the forward strand.
GTTAATAGTTTCTGTTTGATTGCAATTTCACACTCACTCAATTCCTCTCAGCATAACTATACTATTGATTTTCCTCGCTGTGCAGCAAAACAGTGATGAATTGTTTAAAGAGAAACTTCATCATGTGGGATTTGGAAAATTGGGCTCAGGAGTTTCACTTACCGATGTGGCCAATGTGTTTTTTTTTCTCCCCCCAGAACATTGAAACTGTTTTTATTCCCTTTAATAAAACCTATTGAAGTTTAGAGCTGTCAGGTTTATTGTTTCTGTGTGATGAAACCCAATATTGAGAATTAGGTTGTATTCACACCTGATAGTCCGGTGGACTCGGTTCGATTGGAGACCAAAATTGCAAAATTGTTGCTGTTTTTAGTTGGTGCGGTTTGGATTCACACTGCATTTTATGAACAATAACCTTTGGAGCGTGTTACACCCCCCCTGTGGTGGCGCTGTAGAGTTTCTGCAATACTTGTTACTGTACTTCCTGGTGCTGCCGCGGGAGAGTGAAACATAAACAAACATGGAGTAGCAGCAGATACTTTTATGTTTGGTGAATGTACCAGATCAATATTCTGCAGCACTGGGTTCAGAATGAGCAGATAACAAGACAGAGAACAACACGATGCGGCTGAGACGGCTGCACAATATAGTCCACTTCTTACTTTTGGTGCGGTCCCAGTTCGGTTGCATTCACACATGCAATCGAACCACACCAGAGCTCGTTTCAATCAAACAGAGACCCACGTTTTTAAGCGGACTAGAGTTCGATTGTTTGGTCTAGATCAGAGTTTGGTTGCCCGTTCACACCTCCCCAAACAAACCGGACTTTCTGTGCAAACAAACTAGAGTTCGATTCAAGCGGACTAAACAAGGCTGGTGTGAATGCACCCTTAGATTCTCATGGTTGAGCCATCAAAGGTTGCAGCGAAAAAAAAAAAAACTACATAAAAAACGTTCTACTTGCCAATTAGATCAAAAGACGTCTGCTGTAGAGTTTTGAGGAAGCTCCAGCACTTAATATAATTTTTCTGATGATGGAAGCTGATTCTTGAGTTTTGTCCTCTGTTGCCCTCTAAAGTAACCTTGAGCAGCCACTCGGCTTTCAGACACAAAGCCTCTGAATATTCATGCACAGCCCGGCATTACTGTGAGGATCCACACAAGCAAGGGGCACATCATTAGCAGAGCCATTACCACCCAGACCTCTCCAACATCCTTGTTCAGCGCTCTTACAGAAACGAACTTCAAACATCATCTTTCTCCACTGCCACAGCTGCTGAGGAGGAGCAAAGGACAAAAACAATGTGAAATAATGAGCTTGTTAAGGAAAGGCTTGTGACCCCATGTTCTGGAGGAACTTGTTAAATCCTTGTTTTTAACCAGAGAAAGTCAGAAGGGAGCTAGAAACCAGACAAGGCGTGTCTTCCTCCAGCCTCCTATTCAGACTAGGCAGTCATGCTGCGCCACCATAAACCTTTCATTAGTCATTCAGCACACTGAGCCTCTGTGACCCATACCAGATGCCCCCCCCCCTCCATCTCTCCTGGCAAACCACCCACACTTGCACTCTGCACAACCGATCCTCCTCCTCTTGACTCTTTGTGGGAATACAAGGCACGGGCGTGCAAGTGTGGTTTATCAGAGGAAAAGCGCTTGAGAGTGAAGGTATTAGGCTTTGAGCTCCGCTCCATTGATGTTTTAAGTTGTTGTGGTAAGAGATAAAATGATGTTTAAGCTGGTGCTAAATTCCTCCAGGGCTAGAAGAATAGAACACAGCTGTTGGGGAGGAGGAGGTGATGAGTGAGACGAAAGTGATTTGAAATTCAAGATTTACTTGAAGAGATTCCCTGAACACACTAAACACTGTCCATCTAAAATGTGTTCATATCATCATCACAGGAATGACCTGTCAAAAAAAAAAAACTTGGAAAGTTTGAGAACTTGTCTGTAAGAGTGAGTTTGACTCAGAATGAATCAACACTTTTAAAAAGAAAATTCAACCACTGATGTGCAACAAATGTAATTGTGCGCTGCAACATGGATTCTCGCGAGATTTGGAGTTTTCCAAACCCACAAAAACCCATCTTGAACAGGTCCAACTAAACCAGGGGTGTCCAACTCCAGGGCTCAAGGGCCAATATCCAGCATATTTTAGATGTTCCTCTGCTTCAACACACCTGATGCAGATGAATGGGTCGTTAACAGTAATCAGGAATCAGGTGTGTTGAAGCAGGCAAACATTTAAAACATGCAGGATAGTGGCCCTCAAGGCCTGGAGTTGGACACCCCTGACTAAACTGTTAAACTTGATCAAAAAGTGTTCAGACCAATCGTGTGTTAGCATTGGGGCGGGTCTTCAGGTATGATTGGCAGCAAGTGCCCAGGCAGTCAAAGCAAAACAAACATGACTGTGCAGGTGGATGTACAGATAAAAGCAGCTATTGAATCTGTTTTAGGACTAAAGACAATTCTTCATTGAAAAATGATCAAAGGTAAAAACTTGTGCATTTCTTGATGGTAACAATGTTTTTGTTTTTCTCCCGAATGGACCTGCAAGAGCTTGATTTACTGTGATTGGCTAAAGACAAATCATGATAGGTGGACTCTTGCTGGCACGTCCTCCAATCAGCTTAAAATATTATACCAGCTGTCCCTCCCCTTTTTCAGACGGAGCAGTTCCAGATGTATGCGTAGCACTGACTGGACAAGTGGGGTTACACATAGATCTGGCAGAACCATGTTACAACAAATGAGGCAAATAAGGAAATGTAAAAATAAATGATTCCTCTTTTCTGTTAAATTGAAAATATGGTTCCTTCACAAGTTTAACAGAAATGATGGAGATTAAAATCAACTGATGCAGGGGCGTGTCTAGAAAATCTTTGTTGGGGGGCCAGGTAGGGGCACAGATTTCTAAAAGGGTTGCACATGTAAATGGCCCCATAACCACTTTCATTAATCATTTGCTTTTATTAATATTAAAGAGGCCATTTCATACACATTTCAGGACTTTGTGGTTATTTCTTAAGTATTAACCAGTAATATGAAACATTTTACTTCTAAAAAACGTCAGGAAACACTGATTAACAGACCTTTCAATCTGTCTGCATTAAAATTCGGGTGGTTCCGGCTCCTTCCGTCAGGCTGCTTCCTCAGCAGCTCGTTCATATTCATTGTACGAATTTGCTGGACTCTGATTGGCTAACAAACTAGCCTATGAGAGCAAAGAATACTGTTTTCTTCCCTGCTGTGCATGGCAACATCAGACGTCGTGTCTTCCTGTTTGCTACATCTTATGCTACAGCTTTTAGCCAGCAGCATGCTAGGCGTGGTTTCAACTGGGGAAGCTGCCGAAAACTAACGAACAAAGGAGTTGTGACGAAACAGATACAGGCCGTTTGGACTCGGGTGTTATCACCACCTGCGTAGTTTGAGAGATAAAAACTGAAAGAGAAGTTGTTGACCTGTTTTCACACCCACTATGAAGGTAAGAACACCTGTGGAGCTAAAATATTCAACAGAAACCTCAGAAAACCGTTTTTAATGGAAGGGCCTCTTTAAAGTATTGATTGAATTTGATTGTCTCAGCTTTGGGGGAGGGGGTGGGGGGGTTGGCCAGTATAATTGGAAGGGTGGCCCATGCCCCCCTGGGCCACCCCCTTGGACAGGTCCCTGAACTGATGAGCTTATAATAATGAGAAAATTAAAGACTAGGCGTTCTTTGAAGGAATGTGTTTTACCCCCAGCCTTTCATACCGGTTTATAAATGATGGATTTACAGCCTATTTGGTTAAATCTTTAAAAAACATGTTATGTTTGATGTCACACAATATTGCAACATCTCATGCAATCTGTCAGCACTCAGCATATGTGTTGCGAATGACTCTCAACTAAATTTTGGCTCTAAATCCGCAAAACTACTGTGATATAGCCATTTACATGTTTTCTAAAGGGGATCAACTCAGTTGTAGATGGATATAAATTTACACAATATTTATTTTGCTGATACACCTCCATCACTCACACACAGAGAACACAGTCCATTTCCCTTTTTACGGCAGTCAATAATTAATAAAGGCTTTTGTTAACATCATGCAGATTGAATAGTTCTGCAACCAACATCCTAAATCTAATATCCTGTCATTAAACAGATAATTGTAGGAATGAACATTCATTCAATAATTGATTATGGTTTTTGTGTTTTAATAGATTGATAACAGGAAACGAGGTTGAGATGGATACAACAGATGTCCTTGGAAAGACTCAAAGCATCTCAGAGTTGACGTCATAACTCTTATGCTACAAGGCTGACATACTTTTTAAAGTACCTTTTAAGGACAGTTCAAGGCACTTTCCAATTAAAAAAAATGATCTTCTTTTGATAAAATATCAGCACAAGACTCACGCTCTGTTATATATTTTTCCTGGCATCCACATTTCATAAACATTTTTCGGAACAAGATGTCAAATAAGACAAAAAAAATAAAAAACCCACAATGGTTTGGATCGAACAACTGCCTCAACAAAATACACCAAATTTAAGCATATGAATGTGTTTAAATCATCTTCACAATCAATAAAAAGACATGGAATAAATAATAAATCAGTAAGTCTGCTTCATTTATTTCTCTTTTGATTTCACAGTTTATTCTGCTCTCTGCTGACAATAAATGAGATTTCTGAAATTGAACTTCAAAGCAGAAATTGCGGTTTAAAAGCTGAGGACGCTGCCGAGGTGTGTAGTAAACACTCATTTGTTAATTTGAGAAATTCTCTTTACAGACAAAACGTGTAGTGATCCATTTTTGTTATTTGTAAAGGGGATTTTTATCTGCTCTGAGATTGTTATCTGACTTGCTAGTACTAAATATTACTTGTACGTGGAGTCATACACAGGATATTGAATGAGCAGGAGTGTCCAGATGGTACAGTACATCTATCTGGGATTTAAAGTAAAACGTGTTGAAATTCCAGCAGAAATATTTCGGCATTGTGAATTGGCACCTTCTGAAACGATGAGGTGAGACAACGGTTTATTACTGTGACATTTCACAAGGATATTCCATCATCTGTGTTTCAATTACACTAATTTAGTCTGTATTGTGTCATGTTGTTTTCAAGCACAGGATAATAACAGTCTTCTACTTCATGGTGGAGGATGTTTTTCCTTTTGACTTCAATCCTTGTTGGTGCATTTCCTGTTGCTCACTAATGGAGGCTAATGAAGGTCAGTAATGACTGTGCTCTTTTAAAAGCAGATGATTGCAGGCACTATTACAATGACACGACAATACGTTTGGGATGACAGAAGTTAAAAATTGACACAGGACACTGTTTGAAGTGGAAATAATGATGCTGCTGATAAATTCATGTATTGTTGAGCATCAATTGGAGCCTTAAAACCACATTTTTGTGCTTTACATGTCTTTAGATAAAGAAAACTACAGTTTTTTGTTTTTTTTTACAGAGTATCTCTGTATGTTTACACTCATCTTTTGATCTCCCTCCTCAACCACGTTGTGACCCTCGACTAAAAATACAGAGATTCATTTCACTGCAATTCAGCAAGAACAAACACAACGGCCTGGTGAAATGAATAAATTACACAATGTTCATAATGCTGCACGTGGGCTCCACCTGGGGCTCGTGACTGAAATTCAAGGTCAGCTTTTAGGGCTGTGTGTAAATCACTGGGGACGGGCTCTTTCATTAGTTGAAATACAAATGAAATAGAAGACACTTCCTCTAACACCCCGCCACATTAAATCACTGGGCCTTCAACACACAATAAATTACACATGGTTTGGCTTATAATTGTCTGAGGAAGAGCAAAGGTTAAAACATACAAACAGTTCATCAGCAGTCAGCGAGATACAAACTGAGCTCAGCAGAAGGCTGTACGCTGTGAAACGATGGTGCTGAACTACCACTTCTGCACTATTTTAAGAACACTTTGATCTGAGCCAGAACATCTGCTCCGCTCATGTATTATCACCTGATCACCAGTTCTAAGTTTGACTTTGTAAAAATAACAAAAAATATGCAGCGTGAAACGGTATGCTGGAAAGCACCAGTGGTGAAATATGCAGGTCAAAATGATTTAAAATGCTTGTTGATGATTTGAAATCCTGAAACTTTGTTTTGAATTCCAAGATTATCTAATCTCTTAAATTCTAGAAAATAGGAGATTGTTTTTTTTTTTTACTACCAAGTCTACATTGGTGAATAAATCCTTTCTCAAATGCCAGATTAGGTGATACAGTGTGTAATAATACATTAGTACTGAAAAGCAAATAGCAAAATTTGGCATATAAAAGCTTAAACGACACTGAAGAGCTTAAAAACAATACTTGCAATTTAAACATTTATATCATGCAAACATGGAAAACAATATCAGAACCTCCTCTATCACTCGTGGAAAATCTCACACTTTTCAACTTTAAGACGTGGAGTCAGATTTCTTTGTTTTCTTGGAGCTTTGATGTCATATGATAAAGAATCTACCTTTGACAGATTCGAGGCATGGAAACAGGATATTCAAGAGGACAAACATGAAGGTGATTAGAAAGAAGCATCGTTCAAAGCCCCAGAACAATCAAATTATAGAAGAATGATGCTTTTGGAATTAGAAATTAAGTTAGAATAAAAATTAAAATGAGAATCTATTTTATTGTTATTGTATGTAGTACAATATAGATGTTCCTCTGATGATGTGATGCTTTACGTATGTCACTAAAAAGGCGAACAAAGAAATAAGTCCAGGGAAGTTTATTACACTATCTGGATGAAAATATTGCATGACGGTGTTTTTGCAATATAAATGGCTGCTGTTACCCTGTTTATGTTGAATTGCTGGTCCTGTCATTGCAGACATGTTCAAAAGCAACAGACACCCTATTTCATTGTGTATATGTTGCTCCAAACTACATTGGAAGTCAGTTTATCACTGTTTATACAGAAACTTTTCAATGAAAGTTATAAATACTAAGTTTAAAATCCACCTGGATTAACATTAAAAGACTAATTTGATCAGTATCCTGCTGCAGTAGCGTTTTATGGTTTGTTTTGTGTGGGTTGCATGACAGAACATTTGGTTAGCACTGCTGCCTCGTGACAAGAAGGTCCTGGGCTCAACAACCAGCTGGGAGTCTTTCTGTATGGAGTTAACATGTTCTCTCTTTGAAAGTATCAGGTACTCTAGTTTCCTCCCACAGACTAGAAACATGCATGTTAGGTTAACTGATAATTCTAAGTGTGTGTGGTTCTTTATCTCAATGTGATGGACTGGCGATCTGTCAGTGATGTAAACTACCTCTCAACCAGTGATTGCAGGATACAGATACTTGCTCACCCACGACAACATTATCTGCAGCTTTAAATTGTGCACCAAAATCTGTAAGACCCCCCCCCCCGAAAAAAAACAAAAAAGAACTTGGAAGTTAAAGGATCAAATGGAGCACCGATTATTGTTATGACAATTCATTTTGACAAAAATATATTCTCAGAGTGAATCCTACTGCGGAGAACTTTCAAGGTTGAGATTTGCACAGACTTCTCAGGGCAGATTTCCATGGAAACAGAGAGACAGAGAGCTGTGTGTGTATGTATGTGTGGTTGGGGTGGGTGGCAACTAGTTTTAAGACCACGTAGAGGACAGTGAGTGGCAGCCAGCGTGATGGATGATGGGTGAGTTAACAGATGCCACCTGTCAGAGGAAAGCTCAGGGTTAAGTAAATTATTTCAGCCGAGACAAGGTGCAAGATGCTTTAATTGGCACGTATCTTGTTTAGGCACCGCAGAACTCTAAGACACACAATATGTGCTCTGCTGTGCTTGTCACTGTGTTTGGATTTAGTGACATTTTTTTTATCAGACCTCAAGTCTCTGGATCTTAGTTTCCTTGCTTTAGTTTAACTTTATTTCTCCCTACAACTCTCTTATTATTTCAGTTCTTTACACACCTGCTTCTCATCAAACAATCTCTCCAGTGGGTGGTACTCAGTATACTCTCATCCCTCAGTTTATCAAACTCATCGTATGATCTTACTGAGCTCTGTTCTGTTAGCCTAAGCTGTTCTTCCCTTGGTTCATGTTGCTTGTGTTCTCCAGTTCTATACTCTTTGTATGAGCTTTGCTGCTTTTTTAAAAAAATTTTCTGTTAAAAGTCCTATTTTCATGTAGTTTTTTGTCACTGTTGTCTGTACGTTGGGTCCTCTAAAAACTGGAATATCTTAAAAGCTACCGTATATACTCGCATATAAGTCGATTCGCGTGTAAGTCGGACCTCTTTCTCAGCAGAAAAATTGAGGAATCTAGCATTGACCCACTGACCCGTGTATAAGTCAGTGTCAGGATCAGTTTGTGTCAGGAAGTCCCCGTGATGAAGGGTGTTTGTGAAAATGAGAGCAGAAAATAATGAAAATTGGTACTTTTTGGCAATCGTTTGTCATGTTTATTGTTGTTATTGTTGTTGTTTTTATTCTTTTGTGTATGAATTGCTTGTAATACATAACATATAAGATTCAAATATGTGTATTTTATTTCAGAAACTGATATATTTATTAAAAAGATATAACGTGTCTTTGATAATCCACGCTGATAAGGAACATCGTTCGCTCGTCCGAGTACTTGCTCCAGTCCCCAAGCTGTCGACATTTTCCTCTGAAAAAAAACAACTTCTTCCCAATGTCACGTGTATAAGCCGGAACCCCTCTTCAGACCTGAAATTTACTCCTCAAAAAAACAACTTATACACGAGTATATACGGTATTCTTTGAAGCGTGAATTTTTGTTGTCAGATTTACATTGCAATGTCTTAGAGCTGGTATAATTACCTCAACAGAAGGCTCAGACAATGACGAGCGATGAGTGACATGAGCACATGTAGTCACAGACCAAGGGCTGATCAACTTTTCAAGGAAAAGGAAAATGCTGACACACTGTGAAGAAAGTCACAGTTCTGACAAACTTTTTCCAGCAGTGACAGTTAACTGACAAATGCACAAATTAGTCACAAAGGATTATTTTAGTTAGTATTTACCCAAGGATGTCACTAGGACAGAAAGACATGGGGGGCTTTGCCTCCAGTCTTGTAGTTAAGAATAAACAACTAATGCTCTGTAAAAATGTAACCAAACAATAATATCACCTCTTCCTCCCCTTAAGTAAATATCTGCAAATGTATTATACAGTTTTCAGCGTCTGGGATCGGCACATATATGATAAAACCTTACTGTTTGAGTTATATTCACTTAATTTGTCCTGAAATATAACTTATATTCTCGAGTTATTCTGTGACCAGGAAGTAAAAACGCTCGGTTTACCTAAAACCCCGCCTCCCAACTGTGAGTGCGATTTTTTTTTCTGTTTAGAAACACTAAATGAACTTCTGTAACTCTCGCAGCCAAATGCACATTTTCGACGAGAAATTTTTAGAATGAAATACAACGAAATGGAGGTGCTAATTTGTCAGAGGACGCTCGGTGGTGAGGAGCGTCTGGAGGGAAGTACGGTCCACTCGCGACTGGATCTCATCCTACCCGGGAGATGACACCCGACTGGGATCGGACGGGTGAAGTGAGACAGGTCGTAGGCGAGGAGCGGGTTTCTGGAGGCAGCGAACGTAGTCGCTGACCGCGAGACCAGCAGCCAAGAACGAGGCGGACAGAGAGAGAGAGAGAGAGATCGACCGGGACAGGTCTGAGGTCTGATGCTGGATTAATGAGGCGGATAAACTGCAGCGTGGAGGCTAACAGGAGCTCGTGGCAAACGGAGCGCTGGCAGGGTGAGTGACTGAGTCTTTTATCGGGTGGTGGGACGGGCTGCGGTGACGTGGAGCTCAGCTGTAAAGCTGGATTCATACTGACATGTGATTAGCAGGGTCGAGTTGATTAGTTTTTCTTAGCAGCTCATGCTAATAAAGAGCAGCAAGTGGTTGAAGTGTGGGAACTCTGGGCTGTAGGTTAGACATCTGCTGTGATGAGCTCCTGACAAATTGTTTCAGACTCTCGCAGCTCGCCTCGTACCTACTACAGGGGCAGCAGGGATTGGTCAGGAACTTCCTGATACGACACTGTGACGTAAAGGGGCTCAATTCAGCCGTTTTACATGAGAGAGTAAAGCAGCTGCTCAGAGCGCAAGCTTCAGGAGGATTACTCAGGAATGCACGAATTAAGCCAAAAACCACTCTGGAGGTCTTTTAAATAAAGAAATAGCATCACAACATGGTTCAAAGCTCCAAAAAGTTGATTTTTCATGATAAAGGACCTTAAGTAAATATCTGCAAATGTAGGTGATAAACAGTCATTAACATTTACTGAAAACCAGATTTCTAAAAGGGTGACACATATAAATGGGCCCATAAATTAAAAAAAAAAATGTTTTTACAAAATTATAAACCCTTTATCATAATTTAAGTGGCTACCATAAACCAAAAATAAAATCAAAACCAGTCAAAGCACAATGTTAATGGTTCACTTTCATTAGTCATTTTCTTTCATTATTGTAAAAGTATTGATTGAATGGGGGGAGGGGCACCTGGGTGGCCAATCTACTTGAAAGGGTGTCCCGTGCCCCATGGGCCACTCGTCTGGACACGTCCCTGCTGACAATTCAATATTAATTTATTCACAATGAAATAGACTCTCAATCTGCAAAATAACTCCACTAAATGTTCAGAAACGTTAATGCAGATTAACTCAGAAGCAATGGCATCTAGTTTATATAGTGTGATTAGACCCAAACATACAAACTGTGGAACAAAGATCATGTTTATGTGGAACAATGAGATGTGATAAATAACAAAAGGCGGCGAAAGGCTAATTTAAAGTATTGCACACTTAATAGATTACACATTTTATGACTTTGTGTTTTTCTTTCCCAAGTACTAAAATATTTTACAACATCTGTAATTATCTATTTCAAAGATGAAGTTGAGTGTAACTAACTATAGACTGGATAAATAAAGCAACGTCTTCTCTTTCTGTGTTTTTATTCCTACTGTTTATGTGATAATCTACAGGAATGTACTTAAACTGTTGTGGCTTTGTGGTTCAGCTCAGCATCTCCTGTTTGGCAGCAAAGACCTGTCAGGTTTACATGTGCTTTAAAAAGTTTGATTGACAGCCTGTATGATTAGCGTCTTCACTACCTTCTTCACAGTCATTGGATATAAACCAGTTTTAGAGCACTTCATGCTGTTAGTCACTTGGGTCCCAATACCTAACGTTTACTTTTACCCAGGAAAACAAATAGAATGAAATGTATTATTATAACAAAGATTATTAAATATCAAATAAATCATTTTGTTTTACGAGGCTTCCGGTCCACTAAAATAGACCAAACTGTGTCCATGTATTTACTGTTGTCCTGCAAAGAAATAAATTCCTCCCCTTTCTAAGTGCTCAGAGAACAGGTCACCCTCAATCAACACATGTTTGACACAAACCGCCGCCGTCAGGGACAACTTTTGTTCATCTGTAAAATAAAGCACCGCATGCAGCCTCACATCTTCCTGTGATATGAAGCAATTCAATTTCTCTCTGAGCCCCGCAGATTTGGCTGACAGTCGTTCAGCTGACTGAACCCCTCACTCAGATTTTCTTGGAATAACCTGTTCTGCCTTTGCATGGGGAGCTCACGCAGTCATAACAGAGGGACCGCTAACTCCGCTGCCTCCTCTTCCTCCTGCTTCAACACCACAATCACGTAGCTGAGGGCCTGCATCAGCAAAAGCTTTATTTTCCTTATCCCCACCACACTGCATTCAAATAGATAAATAAAGAGAAAATAGGAACTCAAAAAGGTTTTAAAAACCCTGCATATTCAGCATCAGTTAAACACAGGGGACGCTGCTAAAAGGTAGAGCTCAAACTGTCCCTGAGCAGGAACAAATCACAACTAAAATTGATAGATTACATACTCTGGAGAACATGTGAATGGTTTTAAAACAATTATGAAGTGGTTGTTTTATTTGCTCAAAGAGGGAGCACCTGAAAAATACATAGCTTTGGAAGTGGCTAAAAAGTCCATCTCCTGTTTCATCATTCATCGTATTCTGTCTTTGATTTGAGAGCAACCTGGTGGCTTTTATTGAAGAAAGGTTGCTGGCTTTGATTGTACCTTCAAACAAATAAAAGAATTCAGATGATAACTGCGAACCCTCAGTGGTGTATTCCATTTTAGCTTTTTCCTTTTAAAAAAAAAAAAAAGGTATTCAACGCTTTGTTCACTGGCTTTGGAAGGGATTGAATGAATTGTTTGATGACCTCTTTTATATCTTCTCCCTCTGCTTTTTCCCTCCTTATTTCTTCTAGATTAAAGTCAGTACCAGATCCTTTTATCGTGACCTGTTGGTACACTGGTGGCGAGCTGAGGTGGCGTGATCACATGGTGCTGTGTCTTCGTTAAGCCTCGGTGCTCTCCTGTTCACCTCCATTTGCAGTGAGATTGGGAGCTGAAATTGGCCCTGTCACTGTTTACGCTGGCCTCTCATTTGAGTTAAGCTTCACGTTCCCTCACACACCCCTTGTTTTCCTGTCAGAGCGCTGCTGATTACAGCTGGGCCTGATGAGTCCAGACATGTGAGTAAAGCACAGGGACCGTGGCTGAATGCTAAGTGAAGAATGAGGGGACCTCCTCAACATATTGCAGCTTCAGCATTACTCCATCACATTCATTTTAAAAATAGGACTGAAAAAGCTCCACACAGACACTGAGATAAAACCAATTCACATTCATGTTTTAATGACAGGATTAATAAGAGACAATTTATAAAGTAATAATAATTTTGTTGCCTAAGTAATTCTCGGAGCATAATGTGATGTATTATCTATCTCTGTTGCCAACTACAAATGCACAAAATTAGTTAACTTTTAATAGATCACCACTTTAAAAATCTACTCAGTTTACTTCAGAAATGAATTACGTGGGTTCCAATTAAGTACAGTTCAGCTACATTAAAACGTTTGAGACTTAATTTGCTCACCCTCTGTGAAAGATGAGTCGCACCTGTTCTCACAGAGATCAGATGCATGTTTATGTTGCCAAATCAATTCATCAATCATGTGTAAGGTAACAACAAATTAACATTCCTTCCCTTAATCGCTCCATGAATTAATCACACAAAGTCAAGGTGATTGGGAAGACATTATTCATAATAGGTTTAGCATTAACGCATTCCTATAATCATTCATGATCAAATATCCAGCAAGCATGTAATCCATGTTTTATAAACTTGGAATAGAAAGCAGTCAAGTTTGACCATCAAACATAATCAAACTCTTGCACAGTAGCATATTTTGTTGTATTGAAGTGACGTTTTAATTTGACGTGGGGGAGGTTTCTTCTTCTTCTACAACCCCACTCACTTGTGGGGTTCCTCAGGGACCTGTTTCAGGTACTCAGCTGTTCATTTTATACATATTGCCTTTGTGGTTGACTTCGTGGAAATACAACTCAATCAACCCTGTGAAAATGTATATAATTTAGGGCCGGGACTTTAACGTGTTAATTAAGATTAATTAATTACACAAAAATAACGCGTTAATTTTTTTAAACCCATTTTAATCACACTTATTTAAGCACCGCGGAACATCTCTTACGAGTTTCAGCGGACCGATTATACTGGAGCACCAACCAGCGTTCATTATTTCAGACAACAAAAAAACTACAGTAAACATGAATGAAGAACAACCGCTTTGGTTGGCCCCGTGGATGGGAAGTTTTGTTTTAAAAAATAACTGGATGGAAGCATGGATAAGAGCATGGTTATGTGCAAGCTATGCAGCAAGGAATTTGCACATCACCACAGCAGATCAGGCCTGAAGTATCACCTCAATGTTAAACATATAGCAGCTAGCATGGATGTAAGTCTGACTCTGAGTACAAGTGTAGACATTTTCTACACTTCGTGCACTGGTCTGTTGGACTTGGTTGAACAAAAATAAACAATATTTTGTTGTTTAAGCTTATGTGTATTCAGTCATGATTCAATGGTATACTAAAAATTCATTTGAAAAAAATTCTCACTGTTCTCAGGTCAAATATTTATATGAGATTTAAATGCGATTAATTTCGATTAATTAATTACAAAGCCTCCAATTAATTAGATTAACATTTTTTTAATCAAGTCCTGGCCCTAATATATTTCTTCAAACAGGCAACTTGGATTGAAAAAATTTGCATGTAGAACATTTTCTCATTTTATATAATGGACATTCAAAATTTGATTGTGGGGTTTACACTCAGGGTTTGTTTATTCAGTTTATGAAGAGCATTGTGCCTGGTTAGGGTTAGTATCAGTACATTTCACAGTCAAGGGATTTATTTTTGACACCTACTGTGACTTCTAAAAAAAAAACAGATGAGTGCAGCTGCGAAATCAAGCTTTTTTCTGGTTAAGAACAAATGTCAGGGTACAGATCTAACACCCTGTCCAGGACCCATAAAAAGTGATTTATCTTGTTTTAAAATCATCTCTCAAAAGGAATATTGTAATACTGTTTGTCTAACAAAATGCAAAAAATATTTTTTAACTGGTGAAGAAAGGCATGAACACATAACTCCAGGTTTGATGTCTTTCAATTCTTAGGTGGATTGTTTAGTATATGTTATTCCTTACTTTTAACATTTTAAATTGTTTGGCCCCGTCTTATTCAGCTATCACCTATTTCAGAAATGCTGCTTGGCTTAAATGTGAAGAACTTTGTTCTGTTTCAGTAGCTTTTTTAAATGTGGTGGTGTACAACTAAATTTGACATAGAAATCAACAATTTCTATACAACATCTATTCTGCACCAAACATATTACAAACAGTTCTGTCAAAGTTTTTCTGATGGAAATTACATCCCCAACCTTACATAACATGGTTTATTTTGACATCACTCATTTTGGCATGTAATAAGTCTGATGTAAAAAGCTTAATTAACACTAGATTAAGTTCATTTCAGCCGTCGTCTAACTGAAGTTTTTGAGAGGGTCAAAATATAAAGTTTTCATTGGATTTTTTTAGCAGCTGCTTTTATTTAGAGGTCAACATAAAGAGCTGATCAAAATCCAATCAGTGTGGTGAGAAAAGTCATTCGAAGGAAGGTTCTTAATCCTGTATGAGCATGCTAACAGAGTGACATTTAACCTTCCACAGAAACACAACTTCAATCGACTGCGGTCGCGCTGACATGTAAGTAGCTCCGATTGATTAGCTGTCATGAGTAAAGCTATTATGAGTACAGAATAAAAAGGAAAGAAATAACAGATTGAGGCCAGTCAAACGCCTCCAAACAACATTCTTCTGGGACTTGAAACAATATATTCCAGCCATTTCCACCAGCCCCCCACAGTGGCTCCAGCCACCCCACAAACAGGACCAGTCGACACTTCACAGCAACTTCTGATTAGCCTCAAGCACTTTTCCATTTTCCTCAGAATTGCCTCTGGTCTTTCTTCTTTTTTCCCCTCTGCATCCCCTCCATTATCATATTTCCCCTCTCAAGATGCTAGCTCTATACTCCTTGTAGTCTCGTATCTTTTCTCTCTTTTCCCCCTCTCTTGGCCAATACTCCTGGCCTCCAAACTTCAACCTATAAGTTCTTGTTCTTTTCTTTGTCCACTGCTTTGCATTAAAGTCTACGACTTAAACACCAAAACAACAGTAAAACACACCAAATCGTTGTACATTCTAACTTTTTTTCCATGAAGGTGTGAGGATCTCTGCTGCTGGTGGTGGTGTTTGGTACTAATTGTTTTGCAGGGCGTGGCAGCAGACGATCAGTGAAGACAGGTGTGGATCATTACCCAGCTCAGGAGAGCTGGGTACTTAAGCGGAGGAGGAACAAGAGACAGACGCCAGTTTGTTCCACTACCTTTCGTGGTAACAGAGTGGCCAGTGATTATTTACCAGAGTGTTTTCCGCAGTATTTAACCTGCCCTCTCTTCCTTGTGTTTAGCCCGCTGTCCTGGAGCTCCTCTCCCGACAGCTTAACCTCCAGCGTGGATATCGAACCGCTCATAGTGAGGATTGGCTCAAACCTGGAACGTACTAGAGCTCCGTTGCGGTGCCACGCGACCAGCTCTCTCCCTCTGGCTCCCTGTCTGTCTCTGGCTTCCTCTGGTCCACACCTTCCCGGTCACCGCACTGCTGTCACCCCTGTCGCAGTCACGTCTGCGCACACAGCACCCGGACCCGGATCTCACACAACGAACACCGACAGCTTGGATCACCACCCCGGCGGCAGCATCCTCGGATCTCTCCTCAAACCCGGACGTCTAACACGAAACCGTGAGTTAAGCGAGCACGATCCCCGCACGCCGCAGCTGGTTCCTCCACCTGTCACTAACCTCTCTCTCTCTCATAACCCCAGGACCGTTCCTGTCCCGCACCAGGCCCGTCCTGAGTTTCTTCGTGCACATTTATTATTCACCTGTGTGTGTATTGGAGCACTGTATATAATAAACACTGTTACTACTGAACGCTGTTTCCTCGCTCTGTGTGTGTCTGGAGTTTGGGTCACTTTGGGAGCTCGAAAACAACCCCACCTGGTTCGAACCATGACAGAACAAACTGGCCAAGAGAGCTCCCAGACCCAGCTTCAGACCGCACTCACCCAGCAGGGGATACTGCTGGGTCGGCATGACGCTTTCATGCAGGAGATAGCGAGGACTCAAGCTAACTTGTCAACAGAGCTCCACAGTTTAACACAGCAACTCACCAGTGTCATGTCTCGCCTTTCCCGCATACAGTCTCCTCCTCCTGCAGCAGCAGCAGCGGCAGCGGCGGCGCGTCCTGACCCACCTGAGGATACCGGCTACCGGCAGGTTGCCATTCCTGACCCGGCACCCTTCGACGGAGAACCAAGAGACTGCAGAGGGTTCCTCCGGCAGTGCCGGATCATCTTTAGCCGGGCTCCGCAAGCCTTCCGTTCCGACGCCAGCAAAACCTCCTTTATCATCGGCTGGCTTAGGGACAAGGCTCTCAGGTGGGCAGACGCATACATTGACACTCATCCTCTCGAAACCTCTTCATATCCCCAGTTTATCGAAGCATTCACCACAACGTTCTCGGACGGAGGAACGAAGGAGGACGCTATGCGGGAGCTGCTCGCCCTTCGTCCCCGTCCTCAACACATGGCTGACTTCGCCCTCGAGTTCCGGACCCTGGCTGCCCGTACTAGCTGGTCTGACGAGACCCTTCGGAGTGTGTTCCACAACGCCCTCTCGGAGAGTTTGAAAGAAGACATCGCTAGCCGGGAGGAACCAAGGACACTCGATGGGCTCATCAGTCTAGCGACCCGGTTAGACCGCCGGACTCGAGGGCACTTCCGGGTACGCCATACACCTAGTTCCGCTTCCTCCTCACCAGTGCACGTAAGTCCTGCATCTAACACCAGATGGCACTCTCCCCCCAGACGTGCACAAGCACCTGAACCCGTCCACGCTAGCAACACTAGATGGCACTCTTCCCCCAGACGTGCACAAGCACCTGAACCCATACATGCTAGCAGACATATAGGGCCGGCACCAACCCATAGATGGCAGCCACCCCACAGACGCCTTCCTTCTCCTGAACCCATGCAACTCGGGCAGGCTAAATTAAGCGCTAAGGAGTGCAGACGCCGCCGAGAGGCTGGGTCATGTGCGTACTGTGGGTCGCCGCACCACGAAGTCTGTGCCTGTCCTGAGACGCCAAAAGATTAGGCCCGTCAGTGAATGTGGGGGTCCTGACGGGCCCAGAAAGACAAAAGCCCCGGATGACGTTACCTGCAGCCATCCATAGACTACACAGTGAGCCTATCCCTTGCACCGTGTTTGTAGACTCAGGATCCGAACAGAATCTGATTAGTCCTAGGCTGGTCAAACAGGGTAGGATCGCCACCAGGCCTCTGGTCAGACCCCTGAACGTCACGGCTCTGGACGGCAGTACTATGTCTCGGATCACACACAGCACGGAGCCCATTACCCTCACTGTGTCAGGTAACCATAATGAGACCATCTCTTTTCTCGTTTTTCCCACCACAGAGGCTCCCCTGGTTCTCGGATTTCCGTGGCTGGCCCGACATAACCCCCAGTTCAATTGGAAGCGGCAGGCCATCGTCGCCTGGAGCGAGCCGTGCCTGCGCACCTGCTTAAGGTCAGCCACACCAGCCAGTATACCAGGTAAGGAGCCTCACATCACCCCACCAGACCTGTCCCGGGTACCCCCTTGCTACCACGACCTGGGACAGGTATTCAGTAAAGAACAGGCCGTCTCACTCCCACCGCATCGTCCGTACGATTGCGCCATTGACCTCCTCCCTGGAGCCCCGCTGCCTTCAGGCCGCCTGTTTAGTCTTTCACGCCTGGAGCGGCTAGCCATGGAGGAGTACATCACGGAATCCCTAAAGAACGGACTGATACGGCCATCGTCATCCCCAGTGGGCGCAGGTTTTTTCTTCGTTGAGAAGAAGGACAAGAGCCTGCGCCCCTGCATCGACTACAGGAGTCTTAACAACATTACGGTAAAGAACAAATACTCTCTCCCTCTCTTGTCTGCAGCTATCGAGCCCGCGCACCAGGCTAGGATCTTCACCAAGCTCGACCTGCGCAACGCCTATCACCTGGTGCGCATCAGAGAGGGAGATGAGTGGAAGACCGCGTTCAAGACCCCCATAGGCCACTATGAGTACATGGTGATGCCTTTTGGATTAACCAACGCACCAGCAGTTTTCCAGAACCTTATTAATGACGTGCTAAGAGATTTTTTGAATAAGTTTGTGTCGGTTTATTTGGACGACATACTTATCTTCTCCCCTGACATGAAGACACATCAACGCCACGTACGGCAGGTTCTCCAGCGGTTGCTGGAGAACCGCCTGTTTATCAAGGCCGAAAAGTGTGAGTTTCACGTAACCTCTGTGTCCTTCCTAGGCTTCATCCTCGAAGGTGGACATGTCCGGCCAGACCCAGCCAAAACCAAGGCGGTGGAGGAATGGCCGGTCCCTCAGTCTAGGAAGGAACTACAGAGGTTTCTGGGGTTTGCCAATTTCTACAGACGGTTCATCAAAGGTTTCAGCACTATTGCCGCACCCCTTACTGCACTAACCTCTACTAAAATTGTGTTTCAGTGGAGTCAGGCGGCGGCAGATGCTTTCATGGAACTGCAGCGACGGTTCACACAGGCACCAGTACTTGCCCACCCCGACACCTCCGTCCAGTTCGTGGTGGAAGTGGACGCCTCCGATGTCGGGGTGGGAGCAGTCCTGTCCCAGCGAGACAAGACGGACGGTAAATTGCACCCATGTGCTTTCTTTTCTAGGCGGTTCACCCCTACCCAGCAGAACTACGACATCGGTGACCGAGAGCTACTCGCCATCAAGCTAGCCTTGGAGGAGTGGCGTCACTGGCTGGAGGGTACTGAGCTTCCAGTAATAATATGGACAGATCACAAGAATCTGGAGTATATTCAGGCCGCCAAAAGACTTAACCCCCGTCAATTCCGCTGGTCATTGTTCTTCTCCCGTTTTCACCTCAACATCTCTTACAGACCCGGATCCAAGAACGTAAAGCCCGACGCACTATCCCGGGTGTTCCAGCATGATGACCCTCCAGCTCAGCCTGCCTCCATCCTGCCCTCCTCCTGCGTGGTGGCCTCGGTCACCTGGGAGATCGAGCGGGTGGTTCGTGCCGCACTACAGC
>SSNP01000063.1:2980367-2995427 GCA_006937955.1 Pachypanchax playfairii
GGCACCCACATCCAACAAAGATGGCGGACATACCTCAACTCAATCCCGGAATTTGAATGCGACCTCAACAGGAATTTGTTCTTCTTCGTGTATTAGCGAAGTTAACAGACGTAGAAACCAAAGAAGAAGTGCAAATAGCGAGCAACAGAAGAAGAACAGAAGAAAAATAACTTGCAGTTGTCTTTTGTTGTTGGCAGCGTTATGAAACCACGGATTACGAGAGAAAGAACGTAAGTGCTTAAATTATTCACAGTTTAACTTGTGTTACGTTGTGTTTAATGAAATTGTACATTAAAAAAATAGAGTGCGCTGGGTTTGTCTGAGTAATTAATTGTACGATTAGGAACTTCGTTGACGAAGCCGTCATAAATAATAAAAAAAAAGACTTTGCAAGAGTAAATATTTTATTCATGGCATAATATTTGTTGTCTTCTCTGCGTTACTAAATATGAACCAAAACATATCCTGCCCGGTGTTTGCCTAACTACGTGAACAGAGATAAAGTATTTCAACAATATGAAATAAATTCCTTCTGGCATCAATATCATACTTTAAAGTTTTTTATTGTAAAGATTTTGGTAGATATTGGTACAGTACAAGCAATGATAAAGCATGAATAGTTAGGTCATTTATGACCAGAGATGAAATGTTTACATTAATGACTAATTTAATGTTTTTACAGAGTTTCAGACCACAAGCAACAACTTTTCTTTAAAGAGAGATAGAATGGATTGAATATATTTCATTTTTAAGCCATTTCAATGATGATGTTCATATAGGGTAGCTGTAGGTTAGGGTAACTGTCCTCCCATACCCTTTCTCTTATCTTGTATTACAATGTAATATCTAATAATTTACCTGTTTATTTCTTCTTGTTCAGATGCATATATCTATAATTGGAAAAGAATCCTTCCTGGAGCGACGGCTGTTGGCGTCCGGTTTTGGGTGTTCTCTCTGCCCCAATTTTAAGACCTCTAGTGATGGAGTGATCCAGAGGCACTTAAACAACCATAATGCCACACGTGTGTTTGTGTGTATATGTGTGTGAATAAAGTTTATTTCAAAAATGATAACTTCAAGTCAAGTTCTTGATTTTTTCACATGATGGTGTTATAAAAATATTTGTTTTCATCGGAGAGTGCCATTTTAATTTTTGACATGGAGATGAAAATAATACTGTTAAACAATTGATTATTCATCATAGTGAAGGTTAATTAGGTTCAAAGTAATACACTTGAGTGCTTCAATAATTTGTTGTCTTGGGTGTTGTCTGATGAGGCCTAAATTGTGCTGATAAACAACCTTTTATTGAACTGGTATATTTAGTCGTTAATAGTTCTTAAAGTCCCGGTTTATTCATAGTGAATGATGTTGTTGAGTTTTTACTCTCAAGTTTAATAATCAAAGCTATAGCACATTGTAGGCACAGTCTGACATGTAAGATACAAACATCTATGAATTAACTTTTTGTTGTTTACATTAAAATAACTTGTGTTAGTAATGGACTAGTGATGAACATTGATCAGTAAAGATTTACATGTTTATGTAATGTCAGTTTTGAAATTTTGTCGGGGAGAAAAGAGTGAGAAACGTATTGTTACTTCAGTGTTTGATTTATTTAAATCCACTTATACATGCACTGGTGTAGCTTTTTTCAATGCTATAAAAATAAAGAACATTTACATCAAAGAAATGCCATAATAATGTTTGTAAGTGTTAAATGGTTTACAGACTTCGAAACCACTACTCCTAACTAAAATATAAAACACTGGCAACATGTTTTTATGTAAATGAACATCAAAAATAATGCTAAATTTCTTAACATTAATTCACGTTTCAAAGCAAAAACCTCTTACTTCGGTTGTCTAAATGGCTCTGTTGCCATGAGCAATATGGCGGATGGGTGGGCGGGTCCGGTTAACCGTCATCGAAGAAGACTTATTTCCGCGGTCGGGAAAATCTGACTTCCTGCATTGAGTTCCTACTTCCTGCATTGAATTGAGGTATGGCGGCGCACCTAATCCGCCATCTTTGTTGCATGTGGGTACTCTTGAAACCCAGCAGTTCAGACTCCAAGCCTGTGGTCGTCCTGTCAAATTCTGTGCCTTTTTCCACCTGAAGTCTGAACAAGTCTGGATCAACAGTGAAACGTGGATTAGCACATTGTTGGTTCTCAGCATTTAATTCAGTAGGTTTATTCTCAAACAACAAAAAACAGAAATGAAAAGGTGACTGTGGAACTTGATAAAAGCTGATTAGAGAGAAGAAATGAAAGAATGATGACGTCAAGTATCAGCTAAACCTCGCAGTTGTTCACGCCCCAACAAGCCCTTTGCTTTGTGTTGCCATGGAGATGGTGACCTTAAAGAACCAGGAGGAGGCTCCGCGGTGAAAACACTAGATTGTATTGATGATGGAGAGCTCTAATGATAGATAGTAAAGTCCTTGCGTGTTTTGGGAGGCGGTGCGTCCTCTGCTTGGCCATAGACTCTATTTTATTTGGAATGATGGAGCTGAAGAAGCTGCTGCTCCTGCTGCTCTGCATCATGTCTCTCTGCTGCTCGGCCATCGAGATTGGTAAGAAACTGATAGACCGACTGAGACGCACCAAACAAACAGAGGTCCATTCAGACTTCTGATCAAGCTGCAATAAGTTTAATAGAAACAGCTTCAGACGCTGTCTGCATTCCTCCTTCTCGGTCGTCTAAGGGAAAAGCGCAAACAGACACAAAGATTTTTTTCCTATTACATAGTCCTACAGAAACAGCTGCTGTTGTTGTTTACTATTTATGTTGGTAAAAACCTTTTTAATTTTAGTTTACTAGTCAGTAGCTTTTCTCATATCAGATACGTGCTGTTCTTCTAGTATAAGAAAACTATTATTGTGGGAAAAGTAGGTGGATTCAAAGCACTTGTAATAACAGTCCAAAAAAAAGAACATCAAGGGGAAGAAAAGATGGACCAGATTTAAAGACTGAAGGAGCAACTGTGATTTACCTGTTTGATTTGCAAAATCCATCACACTTAATTTATTGTTAAGTGATTAGGTTATAATACATAATAAAAATAGTATGTTAGGATTCAACTGTTCACTATATTTTTTTATTATTAATATTTTACATAAAGTTTTAGTTTGAAAAGTCCATGATGACCTATGGATCCATTTCTCATGTCTTCTAGTGTCAGAAAGGGAGGAAGAGGGAGGAACTCCAGAAAAGCTATGTTTAAATAGATTTGTAGAAGGACACATAACAGTCAAATATTTGTCTCCTTTTCAGATGGTAAATTTAATAGATTTTCACTACAGCTTCACGATCTGATTCTGTTCCCTTTTCAGTTTTAACTAAGAAAGCTCCTCAGAAGAAAAGCAAAACATCTTTAAGATCAACGAAAAACAGCCAAGCTTCCTTTTTTGAAGCTCCCAGGATAGACAACAGCTGCAGCTGTAGCTCTAAACAGATCTTTCTGCTCCTGAAAGTTTCACATCATAGCTTTCAGCAGAAACTTTAATATAAATTAATTCATTTTTAAAATTTGTCAATTTTAAATGTTCTGAAAGGTTGGTGTATCATTTAAGCATGACATTTTGTCCTTTTTAATACCAGAACAAACATTTTGACTCAGTTTTTCAGACTACTACTTACTGTCTTGTTCTGTAATTTTATGTAGCAGTCTTAAAAGGGATATTAGAATAATGTTCATCAATACAGAGCACCATTCAAGCAGATCACAGTTCTTTGTGCTGGGCTGAAGTGCAAAGTGATTCACTGGTGTTAGGCAACATGATTGGACACTTACTGCCCTGTTTTTTTTTTAACCCTGTTCTGTTTCAGACTCATCTCTTATACTCTTGTCATTGTAGACTTTTCAGAAGTTCTTCACAGGAATGGACCTTATTTATAATGACTGGGTTTAAAAAGAGAGGAATTTTACTCCAAGGAGCAATAATCCTCTGCTTCTCAGGTTTTGAACAGAGTTATTTGTCTTTGAAGATTTGCTTTAATTTCAGTTAAGCTATTTCCCATCACCCAGGCCTTTGGTACATTCCTGTTGGTCAGTGCAGGAGGATCAAGTTGTTGCCCAGGGAGATAGAGCCAATAAACTCCAGGATTAGTCATAAATTCCCTCCTTATTTTCCCTGTAGCACAGAGCCAAGGGTAAGTGAGTAACAAGGTGGGGGCTGCTGAAACCGGATCTGCACCCCATCTGTCCTGGTCTGGATCTGTAGTGTATTGCTCTTCATTAGCTTCTTCACATGACGAAATGTGGGTTGTACTTGTTTGCATATGTGATACTGTGCAGAATCATCACCTGTAATTTCATCCAAATGTTAACAGACAAATAAAGATTTGTGATGTTCAGAAATCAGCTGTCTGTTGTTGAAATGATCATCATATTTTGACAGCTCAGGTGATCTTGTTCCATAAGATATCAATGTTTGTGATTCTTAGATCTGAGAGTACTCTTTTATTAACATCTGACAGAGATGTTCTGGTTACACCTGATGTTAATATTCTGGTTATATCTTTGGTAATTTGGTGGTTACAACTGATGGCTATGTCCTGGTTACATCTGATGGTAATGTTCTAGTTTCATCTGACACTAATGCTCTGGTTATATGCAACGATTATGGTTCTACCTAATCCATCATTACCTAATGGTCATGGGCTGGTTATATCTGACAGTAATCGTCTAATTCTGTCATGAATCGGGTTATGGCGAACTCCAAAAGTTACCCAGACTTCAGACCAACACAGATTAGTGGTAAAAAAACAAGTGAGAGTTTATTTTGACACTGAGGTTGACAACAGGTAGAACACAAATGACACTGAGTTTGAATGTGCAGGTGGAGCTAGAAAACTGGATCCTTGCGGACCTCAGGAGGAGCTGTAGCGGTGGAGGAGAAGACAGGTTAGTGGAGCAGTTTCAGGGTTGATGATTATCGTTGCGGTGTGCTGGGAATGTGCTCACAGACTTACGGCAGATGATGGTGGGTGAAGGGCTGAGGTGCAGCAGTGGTGGTGGTGTCAGTCCGGAGGTGGTCATTAAGATGAGGATGATGAATGTCTGTAGATTGAAGGCGTGATGTTTTGTAGATGGAGGGTGGGCAGAGCGATGATGACGAGGGCACATGTATAGAGGGAACCAGGACGAGAGACAGACTAGAACCAGGATGTGACGGGACATGTCAGGAGACTTGAGCAGGATCACAGTCCTCTGGCCAGCATGGCAGACGGCCAGTGCGGGAGGTAGGGGCACCCAGGAACTGGAAATGGAATCCGGCGAGGAAGGACTAGGGAAGGAGTGAGGATAAGGCGAGGTAAGTATGCAACACTCTACATTAGAGGTCACAGTTGCTAAGGCCTAAACGTTACCACGTTGTGAGTGGAACAAACTGGCGTCCGTCTCTCCTTTCCTCAGAGTATTTAACCCAGCCTGGGAGGAGCTGGGCCACACCTGCTGGCCACACCTGCTCCTGATCAGCTGGATCCACATCAGCTGCTGCCACACCCTGGAATGAGAGGTTAGATCCAAAACAACAACACACCACTCACGAGCTGCTGAGACCTGACAAGTTATGTCTGATGGCTTATGCAGGAAAACAGTCTTGTGTAAACACAAAATTTTAAGTGGTAATAATAAACTGAAGTATAAAAATCTGATTGTTTCTTCACATTCATTAATTACAATTCATTAATTTATGAGATAATATCATCCAAAGCTAAATTACTAAATTTGAAGAAAGAAGACAATTCCTACTCCTTCATCTGTAGATCAATAAAAAGGTCCAAGAAGAATTTATTTTCACATGCTTTTTTAACATTTCCATAATGTTGTTTTAATAAAATAGTGTTTAAAAAGGTGTGAAATTGTTTACGTTTCTCAGCCTGTTGCATATCAGTGCATATCAGGGTGGGTTATGGTAAAGGCAGGTGCCATAGCATAGCAATTGGCATAGATTATGCCCAGTGAAGTACCTAAATATTCCTAATCAAATTGCCTCTTGACTCGGTATGGGGATGAAATCCATAGCGTGCTGTTTATAGTCCTCTTTTCTCTGTTTTAAAGAAGTTAGAGAGGGATTTCCCTCACTGTTACTGCTAATCTTGAAGCCCAGTAGGCCGCCATGTTGGATTCTGTTTACCAAATGCAGCCGTTGAATTGGTCTAAACTGAACATGTAAAGGGTGTTTCACTATTTTCTCATTACGCTCCAGACAAAGTAGTCCCAAATTAAAACAACGATTATAAAAAAACTTGCACTATAACAGAAGGAGAACTTTTACTTTTGAACTCAGTATAAACATATATATTTTTTAAAGCAAACGTTTTGTCGATGCCCAAGGTTTGAACTAGATGAACAAAAACGGGGTTCATGTGGCCTATTTGACATTTTCATGTAAAGTTGTTAAAGCAGTACCAAATAACTTTTCCGCAACCGTGTCTCAAACGACCGTTGCTCAAACCGGTGTTCTGCAGAAATATGCTACCTATTGAGATGTGCTACAGATTCCTTCTGCACATATGCCGTTCCACAGTCTTAACTTCAAAAAACAGATTTATTGTTTATTTTTGTTTCTATATTTTTCCATAAATACTTTTTACCTATCAAATAAATTCTCCCGGGACAGGAACACTAAATATGATGTTATTTTTACTTTCTTTGCATTGTCAGAGCGACAGGCAAATGTTTGGACACACCCAGAGGAGAGGGACCCAACAATGGCTGATAGGGACCCAGAAAATATCATGGAAGGATCATAAAAATATGCTTCAATCATTAACAAGTCACACTCGCCTTAAGAAAGAATATTGTATAAACTTCAAATGACATCTTGTGATAAAATAAGTTGTAAATTCATTCTATGGTGGCATTTTTTTTCAGGGCAGCATAAATCATCAGAACACCAATTACAGCTATGACCCGAATTACTGAAGTTATTTAATCCATTGCAAAGCCATCGGCAGCACACAGAGTGATTTCTAATATGAAGCTTCTCAGACACACTCGCCCCATTGTCTCCAGCATTTCACCAAAGAGCTTTACATAGGGATTTAGAGCAACTGGCTGAAAACTATGACAATGGGAATAACTAATATCAGGGCAAAGACTTCAGTTTTACTGCAGTAGTTGTGATTGTGGGTGTAAAAGGTTCCGGAGCAAGCCCGGACCTGCCGACAGCAGATGAAGCTGAAAAATATGATAGAAATGTCTGCACAGGAAACGTGGTCTGGTTTTCGCTAATATCTCTCAGCTTGTCTTTATTAAAAAATTTAATACAATACTACCCGCTATCTCAATCAGTTTTCCACTGTACATAAGGTCTTTTCTAAACCATGGATTCTATCATTTCACACTGTTTATTAGTTCCACAGATCTAACATGCATTAGCCTGCTGCTGCTAACTCGCGACCTAACCCCACACCATGGTGATTATGAACCCTGAAAGCTTATAAAACTCTTCTACAAAATATTCAAAACTCCCACAGCTTCCCCTCACATCACTTTATGAATTACAAAAGGATTCAATGACTTTATTAACATTTCTCACCTGAAAAATACAACAGAAATGACTGCACAGAAAACGTGGTCTGGTTTTCTCTTTTTTTTTTTCTGCTAAGGCTCATCTAAAGAGAACCAGAGGAGATTCCTTTTGGTATATCATGCTGTATCTAATACTTCTTTGGATTCTCATTGTACTCTTGTTTTAAAACTTGCATCGGACTTTAGCCTTGCTTTTTTTTTCATAAATATGAATTTAAACACCAAAGAGAAAGAAAATCCATTGCTGAAAGAATAATTAAGAAAAAGAATGTTGAAAGAAAGAATCTTTCAACAGGAGACAGAAGAGACAAGAAGAGAGAAAAAAGAGAGAAAGGGGAAAGAATGGAGAAAAAATATAATCAAATATAGAAAGAAAACAGACCGACACTGGAGAGACCGACACCGTCCGGAAGCCACGCAGCCCCGCCAAACTAGAGCCACATACCCCCGCGCCATTTCCCCCGTCTGGTCTGGTTTTCTCTAATATCTCTCAGCTTGTGAGAGAAGCTGGCGCAACCAGTGACTCACTGTTTTCCTGCGCCCCTGCTGGTGAAATAAAGTTACTGCACCAACCAAAATGATCAACGTTTTATGATAAATAAAAGCTGCATCAACCAAACCAAATGAACTTTTTAACATGAATTACACAACATGTGGGCACACATAAGTGGGCGTCACACACTCTGACAAAAACATGAAATGGCTCCCTCATTTCAACCCCACAACAATATAACTAAAACACACACACCCCATCCTAAACCCAGCTCCTCCCTCATAGATTGACACCAACTAGGTATCTATTTAACAGCAGGATATTCTAGGTGGAATACACATGAATGGAGTATGGTACGGAAACTGCCCGTATGGGACATGAGCATTCATTAAGAAACTTGGATAAGGTGCAAACAAATGTGAGTCTGACACATACGAATACTGGATTGGCTGAGCATAATTGCATTTACAATCATATCTGAGAAACTGTCTTGGTCTTCTATCACGTTTAGACCTCCTAAAACCCTCATCCTATTGTGGAGGTACTTGAGCGCTAATGCTCGGTACTTGGGTGGCAGGACTGTCAGGATCTCAGCAGCTGGTGTGTGGTGTTTGTTTTTGTTCTTCCCTAACTCTCTTTGCAGGGTGGGGCAGCAGCTGATGAGTGGCTGCAGGTGTGGCTCGTTACTCAGCTCAGGACAGCTGCTGATTTAACCAAAGAGACAGACGCCAGTTTGTTCCACATCCTTTACGTGGTAAAGTGTGGCCTGAGTGTTCTGACAGTGATTAATATTCTTCGTGTGTAACCTGCCCTCTCCTTCCCCTCTTCTAGTCCCATCTCCTGGAGCGTCTCTCCAGGTTCTGAGGTGCCTCTGTGCTGGCCGTCTGCCGCGCCGTCTGAGGACTTTGTACACGGGCTCTCCTGTCGTGTGTCACCGCGACTGTCTCCCTGTCTCTCTGGTCCCCTCTGACATCCACACCTGCCCTGGTTCCAACTCACGCTGTCACCTCTGCTTCTTCATCTCCCGTGGATTTCATTACGCTCTCTGGACCACTCTCAACCTACCACCACCTCTGGATCACCACCGCCACTGCTGGCTCATCGAACCCCTCCTCACACTCCTCATCGTCTCAGCTCCCGTAAGTTCTCTGAGCAAATCCACAATCTATCCCTGGAACTACCTGTCACTAACCTGCCTCTCCTCCACTGCCATGACTCCTCCTGCACTCCTGTACCCATTCCAGGATTGCCTCCTGCTGCTCCTGCACATTCATTGTCACTGTATATATTATCCACCGCACTGTATATAATAAATCACCTTCAACTGATTTCCATATTCTGTGTGTTGGTCTGGAGTGAGGGTTTACTTTGGAGTTCGAACAAACCTACAAATCATGACAAAGACTAGTTGTCCCCTCTCTTTTGTGCATCTGTAAAGGAGGTCATTTTCCAAATATAACTTGCTCCATTCACGTAACAATTTTTGAGTCTCTCTGGGTCATTTTTATGTATTTCATTGTTCAATGGGATATTGGATTCCTTCATTTCCCTGATCTGGCTGATGGCTGAATCTTCTTTCTGTGCTTTAACCAGATCACCGTGGCTGAGGGTTGGACGGTCGAATTTATGGTGTGGAGGTGGGTCTGGGGCAGAGATGGCGAGTGCCACAACCCAGGCGACATCTCTGCACCTTGCTACTTCAGTTCCCTCCCATGTTGCATGTACTGCTTCTTCTGGGAAATCCTCATTGCAGGCCATTCTGTACTTCTCCATATCAAGGGGAGACCAGACAGAGAGAGTGTCTGCATCAATATTTGACTTCCCAGGCCTGTATTTGATGTCAAAGCAGAAGTCTGAGAGTTCACCAACCAACTTGTGGCCAACGGCACTGAGTTTTGCTGTACTCAAAACATAGGCCAGTGGGTTGTTGTCTCTGTACACTGTGAAATGGGGTGCATAATACAAGTAGTCTCGGAATGTTTCACACACAGCCAATTTTAGTGCAAGGAACTCCAGCCTCCCACTGTGCAGATGGTAGTTACGTTCAGCTAGTGTGAGTGTCCTAGACCCGTACCCAATGACTCTCAGTTTCCCCTCATAATGCTGATATAACCCAAACCTTGATCTGATGCATCCATATGCAGAATGAACGGGTGATTAAAGTCTGGATATGCCAGGACTGATGGATTAGTTAAATGTTAATTAGCAGTTCCAGGGCCTCCTGGTGTCTGGTGGCCCAGCTCACAGGTGTTCTGGAGAGCAGCTGGAGATGTTTGGGCTTCCCACTTTGGTTTGGGAGCTGTTGGGTGTCTGACTTGATCTGGAGCAACTCGTATATATGATCAATAATACCCAAGAAACCCAGTCAGCCTTCTCACCTCACCGATCGGTGTTTGGTTTTTTGCTAGCCAAAGCTCAAACTGCTTCTAAATCACTGGGGTTGACCTTAATCTCCTCTGAGACGAGGCGACCAACATACCTCACCTCTGACTTAAAAAGTTCACATTTCTCTGGTCTCAATTTCACACCATGATGTTGAAGGGCCTGTAGAACTTTTCTGAGGGAAGCAACATGATCACTGAATGTCTGAGTAGCAAAACAAGGTATGGAGTACAGCATTCATCACACAGGGTCTCTAACATTTCCTCCATACTTTGCTGAAATGCGGCAGGGGAATTTGAGAATCCAAATGGAATAGGGATCCACTTATAGAGGCCCCATGGAGTAATGAAAGCACTGAACTGTCGTGAATCTTCGGCAACAAAACCCATGGTAAGCCTTCCCTTGGTCTAAAATGCTAAACCATCTATTTCCCCCCAGTGTGTCTGTCAGGTTTCGCATCCCGGGTAGTGGGTGTTGATTGGGCACAGTCTTTTTAATTAGAAGGCGATAGTCAATACATAACTGCAGGCTCCCATCTTTCTTTCTCACACATACCACTGGAGCTGTATACAGAGATCTGGATTTGATTATCCAGCCTTTAAGTAGAAGATCCTGTATATACTCCTTCACTTTTTTAAAAAAGGGTTTTTTGTACAGAAGAGTAAGTGCCTTTTAAAGGAATCTGATCTTGGAGCGTTATTGACATGTGCAGCCTTGGTATACACCCAATATCACTACTGTCATGTGCAAAAGCTCCAGCTTCCTCACAAAGCATTGCACTCACCTCAGCCTATCAAGGTGGCTGAGGTCAACAGGAGGGTGCCATGGAGGTTGACTGGGGTGGGCAGCTGCTGAAGAGACACTATTGACAGTTACAACAGGCGTTGGTGCATTATTTGAATCTGCAACAATCACTTTGTCAATATTGCAGATATTACTGAGGGTTGTCTTCCTCGGTACAGTAACTGGGTGTTTCGTGTTATTCCCAACAGGTGCCACATATGGTTTGTTTGGATTCTGAATCCCCAACACACCAACTCCAATATCCAGCTCACCTAAGGGTATACTGCTGTCATCTGGCTCAGACAATACAACCGAGTCAGGAAAAGTTATATTGGGTGGAACTTGGCATTTTATCCAAACTAATTGGCCAGCAGGACTGGTAATGTCTTGTTTGCCTGTCCGTAGGTGTCCCCACTCCACACCAGGTTTGTCAGCCTGAATAAAATTCTCTAAGAGCTCTGCTTTTTCTTCTGGGATTGAAATAGCATTACAAAGCATAGTAGCAAGCATTGGACCCAAATTCTCAGGTTGCTCTTGAATTATTACCTCCAGAACATTAAAACCCAGTAAGGGTCTCTTCAGGGAGAGGCTGCTGACCAGGAAAGGGACAGTACTGGACCAGTTGGATTTGTGTTTCCTTTCAAATTGACAGTTAGGGGTACCCATCCATCAAAGGGAATAACACCCCCATCTACTGCACAGATTTTTAAGTCATCCTCCACATCCATGATTTCACTAAACTGTCTAACAGGAATTTCTGGAAAGTGTTTGGTTTTCCAGGTTTGATCAATCATGCTCACCTGGGGTCCGTTCAAGAAAGCTTGGTCAACTTACCATTTGCTAAACCCTGAACTCATGGTTAATCAACCAAGAACCTGCTTAGCCTGAGTATGTCTGTTCCAGAACACCAGATAAGAATCTGGTTAATCAACCTACTCCTTGATAACCGGAGTTCATGAGCGTGTACCCTGAATACATATAGACCCTCTCAATACAGTGGGGCAAAAAAGTATTTAGTCAGCCACCAATTGTGTAAGTTCTCCCACTTAAAAAGATCAGAGAGGCCTGTAATTTTCATCATAGGTATACCTCAACTATGAGAGACAAAATGAGGAAAAAAAATCCAGAAAATCACATTGTCTGATTTTTAAAGAATTTATTTGCAAATTATGGTGGAAAATAAGTATTTGGTCAATAACAAAAGTTAATCTCAATACTTTCTTATATAGCCTTTGTTGGCAATGACAGAGGTCAAACGTTTTCTGTAAGTCTTCACAAGGTTTTCACACACTGTTGCTGGTATTTTGGCCCATTCCTCCATGCAGATCTCCTCTAGAGCAGTGATGTTTTGGGGCTGACGCTGGGCAACACGGACTTTCAACTCCCTCCAGAGATTTTCTATGGGGTTGAGATCTGGAGACTGGCTAGACCACTCCAGGACCTTGAAATGCTTCTTACGAAGCCACTCCTTCGTTGCCCGGGCGGTGTGTTTGGGATCATTGTCATGCTGAAAGACCCAGCCACGTCTCATTTTCAATGCCCTTGCTGATGGAAGGAGGCTTTCACTCAAAATCTTACGATACATGGCCCCATTCATTCTTTCCTTTACGCGGATCAGTCGTCCTGGTCCCCTTGCAGAAAAACAGCCCCAAAGCATGATGTTTCCACCCCCATGCTTTACAGTAGGTATGGTGTTCTTTGGATCCAACTCAGCATTCTTTCCCCTCCAAACACGACAAGTTGAGTTTCTACCAAAAAGTTCTATTTTGGTTTCATCTGACCATACGATGTTCTCCCAATCCTCTTCTGGATCATCCAAATGCTCTCTAGCAAACCGCAGACGGGCCTGGACGTGTCCTGGCTTCAGCAGGGGGACACGTCTGGCACTGCAGGATTCGAGTCCCTGGCGGCGTAGTGTGTTACTGATGGTAGCCTTTGTTACTTTGGTCCCAGCTCTCTGCAGGTCATTCACTAGGTCCCTCCGTGTGGTTCTGGGATTTTTGCTCACCGTTCTTGTGATCATTTTGACCCCACGGGGTGAGATCTAGCGTGGAGCCCCAGATCGAGGGAGATTATCAGTGGTCTTGTATGTTTTCCATTTTCTAATAATTGCTCCCACAGTTGATTTCTTCACACCAAGCTGCTTACCTATTGCAGATTCAGTCTTCCCAGCCTGGTGAAGGTCTACAATTTTGTTTCTGGTGTCCTTTGACAGCTCTTTGGTCTTGGCCATAGTGGAGTTTGGAGCGTGACTGTTTGAGGTTGTGGACAGGTGTCTTTTATACTGATAACGAGTTCACACAGGTGCCATTAATACAGGTAACGAGTGGAGGACCGAGGAGCCTCTTAAAGAAGTTACAGGTCTGTGAAAGCCAGAAATCTTACTTGTTTGTAGGTGACCAAATACTTATTTTCCACCATAATTTGCAAATAAATTCTTTAAAAATCAGACAATGTGATTTTCTGGATTTTTTTTCCTCATTTTGTCTCTCATAGTTGAGGTATACCTATGATGAAAATTACAGGCCTCTCTGATCTTTTTAAGTGGGAGAACTTACACAATTGGTGGCTGACTAAATACTTTTTTGCCCCACTGTANGATCACCGAATTCATGAGTCACAATGGGAAGTGAAGGGGAAAAAAGTGGCAGCATATTTTTCAGAAGTGGGGTTGAAATTCTTGGTGATTCTTCTGAAGAATTCAATCCAATAATTATAAAGAAAAGCATAACAGCTGCAGCAGCAAAAGAGAGAATTTTAGTAAAAAAAAACAACAGAATAAATGTGTGCGTTTAATAGATAGCATAACTCTCAACTGTCTTTTATTATTTTTATTTAAAAAAATTAAAATTCATTTTAATTATTCATTTTCTACCCCTTTATTCCTTGGGTTGTGGGGTGCTAGAGGATATGTCTAATTTAAAATATTTTTCGGTATTTTTAATAACCTTTCAAAAATTACTTTCTTTTACCACCACCTCACAACTACTCAGTATTTTCTGCATACCTGCACTATACATGGTATTTACAGTCAAAGTTGCACTTTCTTCTGTATTTACCTATCTCACATTAAAACCATCATTTTCACGAAAAACCACTGAGTCACCATGCACCTTTTCTTGACTGTCTCGCAAAGTTAACACTTTGACTTGGAAGGTCTAGCAAAGAAACCGGTGGTGAAGTAGCATCTTGAACATCTGCTTGGGATGCACGACTCTGGATGACTTCATCCACAAAGTCCTTTAACTGTAATAAATGAGCTATACCTGTATCCTCAGACTCTAACAAAGTTTTACTGCTCATAAAACTGGTGATGTACTCATAGCAATCCTCTTTATCAGCGGGCTGGGTTTTCCATTGCTCCATTTCTGGCATTGTAACCAGTGATATGACAATCTGGAACAGTCCATCTGCAGATAGTTTGAGTAGGTTCTTCTTGATGGACCGCATCAAGCTTTTCCTTCCACAGTCTTCCATAACTGCAGCTAATGACTCAGTCCACAATCCAGAAGCCCTCTTCCTTCCCCGTCCTCGATGAAGGATTACTTCTGCACCAGCTGACCCTTACTCTTTATCCAAAGTACTAGTTTGGCTGGGAGTAGGATCCCGGATGAGGCCCCACAACTGTAACAGGTTCCAGACCCTGACCTGCTGACAGTAGATGAAGTTGAAAAATACGATAGAAATGACTGCACAGGAAATGTGGTCTGGTTTTCTCTAATATCTCTCAGCTTGTGAGAGAAGCTGGTGCAACCAGTCACTCACCGTTTTCCTGTGCCCCTTGCTGGTGAAATATGGTTACTGCACCAACCAAAATGATCTACTGCTTATGAAAGATAAAAGCTGCATTAACCAAA
>SSNP01000063.1:3001796-3034273 GCA_006937955.1 Pachypanchax playfairii
AAGAGACAGGATTCCAGTTTGTTCATGAAAATAATGAATCTTCTTCATATACCAGAGTCAGTCATGGAGTTCCTCAGGGTTCAGTGCTTGGACCAATCCTCTTTACTATATATATGTTACCGCTTGGTAAAATTATTAGACAACATGGTATAAAATTCCATTTTTATGCTGATGATACTCAGTTATATCTATCAATGAAGCCTGATGAGACCAACCAGCTGCAGAGATTACAAGTGTGTCTTAATGATGTAAAACATTGGATGACGCTTAATTTTTTGCTTTTAAATTCAGACAAGACAGAGGTTGTGACTTTTGGGCCTGAGAATCTTAGGAACAAGTTGTGTAGTCAGTCATCAACGTTGGATGGCATTAATTTGGCCTCCAACAAGAAGGTAAAGAACCTGGGTGTTATCTTTGACCAGGACATGTCCTTTAGTTCTCATATAAAGCATGTTACCAGGACGGCCTACTTCCACCTGCGTAATGTTGCTAAAATTAGGAGCATTTTGAATCAAAGGGATGCAGAAACTTTAGTTCACGCATTTATTACTTCTAGACTTGATTACTGTAATTCATTATTATCAGGATGTTCTAATAGTGCTGTTAAAGGCCTCCAGCTGATCCAAAATACTGCTGCCAGAGTTCTGATGAGAGTTAGAAGGAGAGACCATATTTCTCCTGTTTTAGCATCACTTCATCGGCTCTCTGTAAGGTCTAGAATAAAGTTTAAGGTTTTACTTTTGACGTATAAGGCCTTGAACGACCAAGCTCCAGCTTATATTAAAGATCTTTTTGTTCCATATGCTCCTAACAGAGCACTTCGCTCTCAGACTGCAGGTCTGCTTGTAGTTCCTAGAATTTCTAAAAGTAGAATGGGAGGAAGAGCTTTCAGTTATCAGGCTCCTCTCCTGTGGAACCAGCTTCCACTTTTTATCCGTGAGGCAGACATCTTGTGTAGTTTTAAGAATAGACTTAAAACTTTCCTTTTTACACAATCCTATAGTCAGGGTTAGCTTGGGTTCTCCTGAGCTTTCCCTTTAGTTATGCTGCTATAGGTTTAGACTGCCGGAGGACATACTGACCACATTTTTTCACTCTGCTGTCTTTCTTTACTCTGGCTGCCTCTGAGGAGGGTGTATCTCACATAAACAAACAATGAAATATTCCCACTAGAGCCATCAAATTGTTATTGCTTTGATTGTTACTGCTGCCATTAACTGTTTCCCTGTTTATCTTTCCATAGACATGATGACTGGCCAAAATACATCTGTGTTTGTCTGTGTCTCTTTCCTGTCAGCTCAGACCCCAGTCGGCTAAGGCAGAAGGCCGCCCATCCTGAGCCGGGTTCTGCTAGAGGTTTCTTCCTGTTAAAAGGGAGTCGTTCCTTTCCACTGTCGCCAATTGTGCTTGCTCAGGATGGGGGATTGTGCTGAAATAACAATTCAGCCCAATCGGCTGGTTCCTTAGATAGAAAATGTGTTATTATTAATTGGTTGATTTTTCTGTGAAGTGCCTTGAAATGACTTTGTCATGAACTGGCGCTTTATAAATAAATAAACTTGAAACTTGAACTTGAAACTTAGTAAAAGTAACATTTATCAATGGATAAAACTTCAGAGTGTTTTATTTCCAAAAAAGTCTTAACCATATTTCTACTCCAAATGGTTCAAGAACAGCTTCAATTTTAAAATTGGTATGCTTAAAGCGTTTTGTGCAAAAAATGGCAGGAATGCTAAGAGGTAAACAGGCTTCTGCTGAACTGCAGCCACTTGAATTAGGTGTGTATAAACAGGGAAGGTGCACAGCTAAAGACTGTACACCTCCAGGACCTTAAAGACTTGAGAACCAAGAAGACTGTTGCTGACTCCTCCTACCCTGAAAATAAAACCCTCTAACTGCATCAGAACCAGAACCACATATTTCAAAAACAGCTTTTTCCCATCAGCTGTTCAACCATTAGAAAAGCTTCTATCCAATCCAAACAAACCCAGAGCATGTATTATTGTATTATTACCTATATAGTGCAGCATGAAGGGCTTTGGTTTAGACTTCAGTTGTCTGGATGTTGCTGAGTAGACTTTGATCTTTGTGAATTTCCTCTGGGTTGTTCTTCCAGACTCCAGAAACATGCATTTTATCTAAGAACTCTAAACTAACATCATGTGTGTATGGACATTTGATATTTGTATATATCACCTGTTGACCACTGGCATTCTTTTTCTTGTCAGTTAATATGGTGGATTTTTGTGGCCAGACAATCTGGGGTGATGGCATGATTGTCAACTCGCATCAAGAATCTAAGAAGTACTACTTTGTGACTGTAGGCACTGACTGTCACCTCACCATGCAAGCTATATCCCCTAAAGACAAGGTCCAGTTTTTCTTTCGTTTTTTCTTGGTCTACAGTTTGCTCAGAGTGGCTCCTTTGAGTCCTGCACCTCTCTTTGCAGAGTCCGCACTTGGTTCTGCCCCTCAGTTTGAGTCAACCTCTGCTGAAAGCCAAGGTGACCCTTGTCATGCGGGTTCATATGTTCAGTTCTATGATGGTCGGAACAGAAACTCACCAACCCTTGGGCCTCCTCTCTGTGGCAAGAGTCCACCACGGCCTGTGCTGTCCACTGGAAACTACCTGACCCTAAGGTTGGTGACCCGAGGGACTCAGCCAAGGGTCGACTTTGTAGGAGATTTCACCTCCTTCAGATTGGGTAAGGAAAGTATTGGTAAGATGTTTATTCTCTCCTGAAATAAATGCAATGTTCAAAAGTATATAAAAACTATTCCAGTAACAACAACAACTTGATATTTACTACATCTGAACAGGTGTAAACAGAACACTGTAAATGTCTGTTCAGGTATAAGGCAAGCCACATCTTTGATTTGCCACAAAGATGATCTTTATAACAAGAACAACACTGTAAAGAATCTGGGTTTTATCTTTGACCAGGGCATATCCTTTAGTTCTCATATAAAACATGTTGCCAAGACGGCCTACTTCCACCTGCGTAATGTTGCTCAAATTAGGAGAATTCTGAATCAAAACGATGCAGAAACATTAGTTAATACATGTATTACTTCAAGGCATCATTATTGTAATTCTTTATCAGGACATCTAATAGTTCTGTAAAAGGCTTCCAGCTGATCCAAAATGATGCTGCCAGAGTTCTGATAAGCGTTAGAAGGAGAAATCACAATTCTCCTGTTTTAGCATCACTTCATTGGCTTGAAACTGGACTAGTGCCTTTCTGCATGGAGTTTGCATGTTCTCCCCATGAATGCGTGGGTTTTCTCTGGGTACTCCGGCCTCCTCCCACACTCCAAAAACATGCTTGAGGTTGACTGATAAATCTAAATTGTCTCTAGGAGTTTGTGTGGGTGTGAGTGGTTGTTTGTCTGTATGTGACCCTAAATTGAGGATTCAACCCAATCAGCTGGTTCCTTTGATATTAAACTTTTTATTCACTGATTGGTATTTCTGCAAAGTGCCTTGAAATGACTTTTGTTATAAACTTGGGCTTTATAAATAAACATGAATTGAATATAATAACCTATTACTTTTGCCTCTTAGTTTGTCATCAAATTCAGCAGCTTTTTGCATTAACTTATTGACTGAAACATTTTTTTTTAGGTTTCAACCAATCAGAGTGCAGTGGTGAGCCCTATTTCACCTGTAGAAATGGGAAGTGTATCCCTATAAGTCTAGTGTGTGATGATAAAGGCATTGACAACTGTGGAGATGGAAGTGACTTAGAGGAGAACCTAACAACAGGCTGCAATGGTCAGTTCCACTTGTACACTATGATGCTGGTTCTGTATTCATTAAAACCACAAAACACGAGCTTGGTCTTGTTGGTGAAATGAGATGTATTCTAAACTCTAAAACAAATGCCCATTTTATAATTTAATTGTTTAACCAAAACTTTTTCTCATCAGCAGGTCAGCTTCTGCTCCCTGAGTCTCCAGCCCCAATGCCAACCCTGCCTCCACCCTCTATGGATCCAATGACAGTGCCGAGCTTGACATATAAAAACTGCTGCATACCAGATACTTCCAGTCATGAGTCAGCAACAGGTGACTGAGCAAAAAAAACTTTATTCAGTTCTTTAGCTGGAACAGAAAAGAGCTTGTGTCCTACAGTCAGTTCAACTGCTAGTAAGCAGTCTAACCCTAAGTCCATCTTGTGTTATGATTTGCTCAAAATCAGGACCCAAACGCAGGGAGAGAGGAGCCAGGAGTAATAGGAAAAAAACACTTCTTTAATAAACCACAAAGAAAAAAGCAGCAAAACAAACTCACAGAACTGAATATGGGGGTAATGTCGACAACAGGTAATCCAAACACACAGTGGGCATACGAGGAGGAGAGCACGAGAGAGCGGGCTGGAGGGAGAGAGAGACAAACAGTGGAAGGACTGATGACGGAGGTGCTGGTGTACGGACCCAGGAACCGGGGCGAGAGCTTTCTGGAGCAAGACTTGAGGGGGAAGTCCCGTAATGAAAGCCACACCTACTGGCCGACATAATAGGTGGGAGCTGGGACGCGCCACCGGTCAGCGATCTCCTTGTTCTGACAGGCGGTGCGGGCGAGGGCGGCTTTGGTGTGGGACCAGACCTGTTTTATGGAATGGATGTGAGATTGCACAGAGGGGATGACAGGGTCAGGATTGGAGGAAGGGAGTAGGGAAGGCTGATAGCCCAGGGAGGATTCAATTAACCCCAAACCCGTAACTAATCCCAGAGGAAACAAAACCACAGATGGAAGAACAGAATAAAACAACCCAACCCCAGAGTCACAACATCTTGAAGTTGTTGAGTTGCTGGGTTTTCTCTGGGAACTCTCATTTCCCACCCCAAACCAAAAATATGCACGATAGATTACTTGGCTATTTCAAATGGCCCTAGGTGTGAGTATGAATGGTTGTCCATCAATATGTGGCCCTGGCCTCTCATCCAGTGACTGCTGGAGATATACAACAGCTCCCTGCAACCCCGAACTGTCACGAGCTCAGTGATCTTGTTGACCCACATTGCAGGACTCAGACACAGACAGCAGCTCAGGTGCAAAAGTGAAAGGTTTATTTACAGGATTATTTACAGTGGTGAAAATTTGCTCGGTGATCTGGTGTGTCAGGAGAGGCCTCGGAACTGAAACGGAGAGAATGATTAGTTCATGTTCCACAGAGCTGGGGCTGGAGATATTGCGTGACGTGGAGGTGAATAACTCACTGGAGAGATGAGGATGGTGTAGCTCAGAGGGGTGCAGGTCCAGTGCGGTGCTGTGCAGGGAGGTGGAGAGTCCCAGGTCAGGTGAGGGCGCCGGAGGGAGACAGACTGGACGTCAGGCGATCAGACGCTGGACACAGGGAAACTCTCGGGCACACAAGGAGCAGGGTGAACAATCCTGGAGAGAACAGGGTTACTTGCACACAAGGAATAATCCAAACGTTTCTCAAAAATCTCAAAAAGTTTTCTCGGAATCGCTAAGAATTAAATCTCAACAATGTTTCTCGGAATCACTAGGAAATAAATCTCAAAGAGTTGGCACACGGGAGCTACCATTCAGGTTAACAACCAGGCGTCGAATGCAGGTCAGTCGCTGCCTTAAGTAGCACCCTGCTCCTCATCAGCGCTGATCGCCGCCAGGTGTAGGTAATCTGCCTCACGCTCCAGCGCAGCTCCTCACTGAAAGCAGATGACTCACCAGACACAGAAAACACAGCACACACAAACACGGAACCTGACATTACGCCCCCCCCTCAACGACTGCCTCCTGGCGGTACGGCATGAGAAGCCTCAAAATCTTTAATTAACTGTGGGTCTCTAATGAGGGAGGCCGGCAC
Organism: Pachypanchax playfairii; assembly: GCA_006937955.1. NCBI lineage: Eukaryota > Metazoa > Chordata > Actinopteri > Cyprinodontiformes > Aplocheilidae > Pachypanchax > Pachypanchax playfairii. The sequence continues at coordinate 3,007,633 of SSNP01000063.1, forward strand.
CCAAGACCTATCCTTGGGCCCGAGGTACTGCCGGCCCCTCCCACGTTGGCGGACATCAAGCAGACAGTCCACGGTATAGACAAGTTGTCCATCCACCACTCGGGCGGGAGGCGGGGGGGCGGTTGATGGAGGACACAGAGGGCTGGAACTAACAGGTTTGACTAAAGACACATGGAACACAGGGTGGATCAGCATAGAAGCGGGCAGATGGAGTTTGACAGTGTAGGGACCAGGGATGGACAGGATCTCGAAGGGACCAATGAAACGGGGAGCCAGTTTTTTATGGATGTTTTTGAGCTGTATGTCACGAGTGGAAAGCCATACCTTTTGCCCAACGGTGTAGGTGGGCGCAGGGAGACGTCGCCGGTTGGCCACCTTACGGTTTTGCTCCTTTGTGCGCTCCAACGCGGCGACAGTCTGCGCCCAGGTGCGTCTACACCGCTGGACATGGGCGTAAATGGACGGATGAGTAGGTGGTTGGTTTTCTGAGGGAAACAAGGGGGGCTGATAACCAAGGGATATTTCAAATGGTGACTTGTTAGTGGCAGATGAAACATGTGCATTGTGAGCGTACTCCACCCAGGGGAGATGGTCGCTCCAGGTGGAGGGGTCATTCGAGCACACACAGCGCAGGGCGGCCTCCAGCTCCTGATTCATCCGCTCGGTTTGACCGTTCGTTTGCGGATGAAATCCGGAGCTGAGGACCACCCGGGCAGCGAAGAACTCCCTCCAGACCTGGGCAATAAACTGGGGCCCACGGTCCGACAAGACCTCCTGGGGGAGTCCATGGAGCCGGAACACATGTTTTACTAGCAGTCTATCAGTCTCGAGTGCAGAGGGAAGCCTTTTCAGGGAAATAAGGTGACATGCTTTAGAGAAGCGGTCCACTACTGTTAAAATCACTGAGAACCCTTTACTGACTGGCAGCCCTGTAATAAAGTCCAAGGCCACGTGGGACCAGGGTCTGCCGGGGGTCTCGAGGGGCTGGAGCAGCCCGTGGGGGTGATGGTTTGAGGACTTATTGCGTGCACATACCTGACAGGCTTGGATGTACCTTTATGTCCTTGTACATCGAAGGCCACCAGAAAGACCGCCGTATGAGCCCCATCATTCGTCCCACTCCTGGATGTCCTGAGAAGCGGGCAGTGTGCGCCCAGTGGAGAAGATAGGAACGAACAGTTAGGGGAACATACCTGCGGTTTGGAGGTTGGGTGGCCTGTCCGGGGTCAGTCACTTGTGCATGTCTAATTGCCTCCTCGATGTCCCACGTGACTGCTCCGACCACACAGGCTCTGGGAACTATGGTGCGGGTCTCGGGGGGATCATCACTCCAGAACTGGCGAGAGAGGGCATCAGGCTTAATGTTCTTGGACCCGGGTCTGTAAGAAATGACAAAATTAAAACGGGAGAAAAATAATGACCATCTAGACTGCCGGGGGTTAAGTTGTTTTGCTTCCTGAAGATATGCCATATTCTTGTGGTCCGTCCAAACCACCACCGGATCTGCTGCACCCTCCAACCAGTGCCTCCACTCCTCGAATGCCAGCTTAATGGCGAGAAGCTCTCGGTCTCCTACGTCGTAACCTCTCTCCGCTGGTGACAGGCGACGGGAGAAAAAGGCGCAGGGATGAAGTCGTTGGTAAATGTCCTGTAGTTGGTCGTGCGGTCCTACCTGAGACAGCACTGCGCCTACGCCAGTATCCGAGGCATCTACTTCCATAGTGAATTGCGTGGAGGTGTCTGGCTGGACGAGGATGGGGGCACTGCTAAACCTCTCCTTCAGCTTCTGGAATGCGTGGTTCACCTCAGGAGTCCAGCTGAAGGGTCTCTTGGTTGAAGTAAGAGATGTTAGAGGTGCTGCAGTCTGACTATAGTTGCGTATGAACTTTCTATAAAAATTAGCAAAACCCAAGAAGCTCTGAAGTTGTTTCCGGGTAGACGGGATAGGCCAGTCTACCACTGCCTGCACCTTCACGGGGTCAGGTTTCACATGTCCATTCTCAAAAATGAACCCTAAAAATCCCACAGAAGATACATGGAACTCACACTTTTCTGCCTTAACAAAAAGGCGGTTCTCTAGCAGGCGCTGCAGCATCTGACGGACGTGGATTCTGTGTTCAGTCTCTGAGGAGGAAAAAATTAAAATGTCATCCAAATATACAAATACAAAAGAGTTCAAAAAGTCTCTGAGCACGTCGTTGATGAGAGCTTGGAAGACGGCTGGGGCATTGGTGAGCCCAAACGGCATCACCAGATATTCAAAATGTCCCAAAGGTGTTTTAAAAGCCGTCTTCCATTCATCCCCTTCTCTTATCCGGACCAGATGATATGCGTTCCGGAGATCCAGCTTCGTAAAAATCGTTGCTCCCTGCACAGATTCAAAAGCAGAAGCCAGAAGGGGTAACGGATATTTATTTTTCACTGTGATCTGATTTAGTCCTCGAAAATCTATGCAAGGCCTTAGTGACCCATCCTTCTTGGAAATGAAGAAAAAGCCCGCCCGCAGAGGTGAGGTCGAGCGGCGGATAATACCTCCCTCCAGGGACTCCTTAATGTAGGTTTCCATGCTGTCGCACTCCGGGCAGAGATGTTGTATAGTCTGCTAGAGGGCAGGGGAGCTCCAGCTAACAGCTCGATCGCGCAGTCATAGGGTCGATGAGGTGGCAGAGATACGGCTCGGGATTTGCTGAAAACTTCACGTAGATCATGATACTCGTGGGGAACTCGGGTGATGTCCAGTATCTCCTCTTCACACGGCGACTGGGGAACAGGGGATCTGGCCAGAGCAGAATGTAAACATTGAGACAAAAAGAACCAGCTCCATGAGTCTATTTTACTTTTCGCCCAGTTGATGTGAGGGTTGTGCTTTTGCAACCAGGGATGGCCCAACACCACCGGAACCTGCGTGGAGGGAAAAAGCAAGAAGGAGATCTTTTCACAATGGTTACCAGAAATCATCACCTCCAGCAGATGACTCACCCGACACAGAAAACACAGCAAACACAAACACTGAACCTGACACGAACAGGAAAAGTAGGCAAAGAAAAAGGGTGACTGACTTTCACAGACAAAATTATCTCAGAAATGGGGATGCACTGATCAAAGAAAAGATCAAAGTGTAAAATGCTGGTTTTTGCTGTTTCACCCTACCTTAATGTGTTCCTGCCACTCTGTGTTTGGATTAACTTTGGTCTGTGTGTTGTGTGAAATTAAACCACAAATAATTTGCTCTTTTCCATCCAGCCATGGCACCATCCTGGTTCCTATCAGTTTTGTACATGGTCCTGGGTGGGGTGATGGGAGGCATGGTGTTCTGCTGGTGCTGCTGGTCACCTGGCTGGTTCCTGTGGCGTGTCACCATCTGTCGTTTCTTACCTTGCTGCAACTCAGCTTGTGCCTCCTGCCAATTCTGCACTCATAGCTGCGGACACAACAAGGAGCAACGGGTGGCTAAAGTCGCCCCACACACACCCATCAACGGGACATCAGTGACCACAGCAGTGACCAACAGCACTGAGGAAAACATCACCATGGTTGGTGTGTAGCCAGAACCACAGTTCAGTTCTGGTACATGTAGGTGGTGATGATGTGAATGGACTCAGATTGTTGGAAGTTGATTTGGTGTATGTGGTACAGAAACAATCTGCTACCTTTAGTTTCTGCTGATTCAAACTGTTCTGCATTCCAAACAGTGAGGCCACCTAACCATCCTAATGAGGTTTATTTTCAAGCTAAAGATTTTCCTGATCATCTTCACAACAACAAGGCCACGTTTATGATTAAAATTACGATATAGAGCTTTTAACAAGTTGGTAAAGCAGGGTACACTTCGACTGTGGATTTTCTTTGAGTTTTAATGTTTTTTAATAATGGTAAAAACATTTTGTTTACAGCACAAACTGAAAAATTAAGTACATTTTGTTCTGTGAAGTTTTGGAACAGTGATGTAAAGTTTATGCCTAAACATTGTCATACCTTGCAATTAGGCTACATGCACAAACCTCCCAGAGGCACTGGTTTTGGAAATCATAGCTGTGCTCTACAGATTAGGAATGGATGGTCACTAAAGCTCATCAGAGTGTAAGGACAAACATCCCAATACTTTTGGCAATATAGGGGACTTTTCATTTGCAGTAGCAGGAAAAAATTCCTGCTACTGCTACTAGTTAAAAATGAAGAGAGACTCACTTGAATGGCAACTCGTCAAAGAGTTTTATTACATATACAGGCACTACAGGATTACAACATAAAATAAATTTTTTGGGAGTTTACAGAAGTTTTATATTTCCACTGATTACAGAAAGGGTTCAGTAAAAATAGATCCTTAGAACAAGTCTCACATGAATTGAAACAACTTTAGCAAGATAATATTTCCTGGTTGGCATGTCCATGCAAAAGTGTATTTTGACATTTTGGCCGTTGACGTCTGTCTGACGCACTCCACCATAGACTTTACATGTAAACTTGCCGCTTCTGACGCTGACGGTTGGGCCAGTGTGAACGCACAATAAACCAGTCAGCTTTGTAATCGCTCAGTGAATCAAAGCTTGACTTGCTAAAGCTACTCTTGAGAGAAAATGCACCGTGTTCAGAAATCCGGCTGTCAGAAAAGGAAGGAGAAGTGGAAGAAAGATAAAGCTAAGGCATTGGACCGTAAAAAATGTTCTTTCAAAGTTTTTACATCCAATTGAAAGAGCTAATGTAATGTTAGCAGGAGCAAGTGCAGTCCTGATTAGCACTAACGTTAGCCAACATGAAGATGCAGCTATACAGCCGATGACAGATTATGGTAACATTATTGAAACTGCTTCTGAGGAGGACAGCAACATGGAAACTACTTTGGAGGAGAATAACATCATGGAAACGGTTTCAGAGCAGAGCGACGTGCCTCGCAATTCTCTGGAGTACCTAAAATGGTTTTAAAAAAAAACAAAAAGTGTTTTTTGATTGGCGAGTTGGCTGGAAAAGCCCTGCTCACTTTGTGACAGAATTTAATTTAATAATATATCCTAAATAAATATGACACACAATTGGTTGTTTTATAAGCTTTCATAATTAAGAAATAAATATGTAGATATTTTTATAATTAAAACCCAAAGATTTTTCTCATCAAATTGAAGAACTTTAAATGAATAGCAGAGGTTCAGAAAGTGATGCCTTTAAAATTAAATATTAAAGTCAGCAAAAAAACAACAAAAAAAACCACGCAAATATAAACCTCATTATTTGGTTTTATTACTCAGAGAGTTATAGCAAGTAAAAACTGAATTCCTGTGGTGTTTGGGAAGAGCCAGCGTCCTCGCAGTCCGTGCGTGTCCTCAGACATTGACGCAGCACAGATAAAGATGCACTGCGTGGCAGGGTCTCTGCGCCATGTGAGCTGTCAGTAAACTTTAGATAATTATTTTGTTTGGCGTTTGTTTGAGCTGTTAAGCTCAAGCGTCAGGTTGATACACGCGTCTTTAGGCTATGGGTGCGCTGCGTGTGCATGTAGAGTCGGTGAAATCCCTGCGCTGGTGTGGGCTGTTGTAAACGCGCCACTGCAAATCATATAGAGGGGCACCATTACCTCAACCTTTCAGAGCAGCCCCAGCTCCAGAACCATATTGTGAGGGGGGCATGTGATGACCATTGAGGGGCTGATTTGATTTCCCCACAGATCCGAACAGACATATGCTGTCTATTATTATTGGGACAAGCACATATGCTCATATGTACTTGAAACACATTATATGTACATTAAAGATATAGTGCGTAACTTCTGTCGCCCCCTAGCGGAATTTTGCGTTATTACAACAATGAAGCTGGCACTTCCATATGACGTATAACAACGTTTGCATCACAAGTGTTTGGAAGATGCAGCACTAGACTATGCTACAGTGCGCTGGAATGATCCACACGTCTGTGTCTGTGTCTTCACAATGATCGCTGCATCAGTTTTTACGCCGAGTTAAGACATGCTTTTCAAAGGCAGTAAAAATACGCGCAAAATTAGAAGCCGCAAACATTTCCAGGCTTGATAACTCACACCGCCTGGAACGCACACCTATTTACATGTTCTCCTCCCAATATTTTGCATCTTCTGACAGAAGTGTCCACATTGAATATTCATCAAGAGGAAAAGGGCTAAAATGACTTTACGCGAGGCAGGTTTAACAGGCGCAGTTTTGCCTGCGTGTCGTTAGTAAATCACCTGCTGCTTGTTTTTGCGGTGAGCTGAGCGGTTTGCGCATATTTTAACAACCGCAAACCTTTAATAAATCAGGCCCTTTGTCTTTTTTTACCAGATATAATGGATCCGCGAACTCCCCAGACACGCTCTGGACAACTGGTTTTCATCAGAATCTGACTCTTCCAATAAAATTGGACTTGCTTTTTGTTCAAATTTGCCTAATAGATTTTGGCAAAAATGGCAGCTTGCCTTGCTCTTAGCATTCTTTTAATTACTGTCCCACTTCATAGTCCTCTCTTAGGGGCCTGATTGGAGCCCAGAAAGCTGACAAATTCATTGGCAATTGAGCAATAATGTGAGTATTAATCCATTAATCAATTTATTCATACTTTATATAAAATTGTAGTCACACAATCTGTAGCTACACTGAAAGTGTAAACACAAACAATGATTACGACACACTTTAATAATAATAATAACAATAATAATAATAATAATAATAATAATAATAATAATAATAATAATAATAATAGTAATAACAATAATAATTTCCCTTATTAATCCCTCTTGGGGAAATTTGGCTCTGAATTTGACAAATCCAGCCGCAGCTATTTTGTACGGCGCCCAAGGGGCAGTTGTGGGGTTCAGTATCTTGCCCAAGGATACTTCAATTTAGCCTGCCAGCTGCCGGTATCAAACCCGAACGAAAGGCAATCTCCCTTCCGCTAGACTATGGCGCACGCCGTAGTGTATTGTATTGTAACGTAATGTAATGTCGTGTGATGTAGCTAGTACTTCGTCTAAATTTTGTAAAGATGATTTAGCACTTAAATACCATAAAACCATATTGTCATTTCATTGCATTTAGTGAAACAAATTACTTTAACAAATGTAAACATGTGTTACCTAATGAGTTAAAAAAACAAACCTGCATGCTGTTCCTGTACAGAAAGAAATATTCCACCAGCCTCGTCCCAGGAAGCAATGTCCATTTCACAAATTCATGGCACAAAGCAAGCATACTTAGCATAAAGAACTACTCTCCATTCCAAAGTCAGTAAGATCAGGACAAGCAGTGAGAGACTGAATATTTACCAGACAATCAACTGAGAACATGACGATAGCTGTAAAAATTGGACAAACCAAACAGCATATCTGACAAATTTTTAAAAAATGGGCACAACTTAAATTCTGGGATTAAATGCAAAGATTAATTTAAACTGTTGATAAGTGGCTTCATAAAGGTAAAAGATAGGGACAACAAAAACCATTTTTCAGCTTAGGCTGTTTCTTTGGTCAGCTCCCATCAGATCCTTGTGTTAGCTGCTAACACTTCACATGGGGTGGACCTCACATTGGTCCTTGTTCTGGTCATTCTCTTTTTCCGCACAAGTCATCACACTTTCATGGTACTTTTAACAGTTGATATCCTGCTTTTATTTAGGTCTAACCAATCCCACAACAACTGGTCCTCATCAGCCACTGAGCTCTTTTATTCATTATTTTATTTTATTGTATTTTTTATTCAGATTTTGAGGTTATCCTGCTTACTCAGAAAAACATGATCTAGTGGCTCACATCTCTTGGTCCTATAGTTCTCACCATGCAAATCTCCAGGTTTTGTTAGCTCATTCTCTCTATTGTGCAGCATTGTCACAAAGGTTTTCATTCTAACTACAACACTGAACCCAGTTCAGTTATTCTATTAACCATGCTGCCACATGCAAAAACTCTATAAAACATTCTTGTTGAGCATCACAATTAAGTTTGTACTTTATAAGTGGTGTGTTCTGTACAATTTATTAAAGCAGTACAAAATAACTTTTACAACTTTAAGCAACTGTTTTGAAACTTGTGTAAGTGGATACACTTAAAGGTACAGTATGTAAGAATTAGACCTTGTTACCAAATCCAAATTTTTACATGAATCTGTAGTTCATGTAAAAAAAAAAGTCTGTGCTCAGCCACTCACCCCCTCCATTCCCAGATTTTTCTGTTGCGTTGCCAGTTCAGATGTTGATTCTCGTTTTGTTTCTCTTGTATTTGTTACATTTTTGGGAATGTGTATCTGAACGCCCCATCACGTGCAGATCGGCTGCTCAATTGGAAGGATGTGGTGGTTTCTGACTTTTTGCTGCTGGTCGTTGTGGAATTACAGCGGCTTGTGTTGAAGACTTAGCACCCTTGTGCACTCACATGTGATTTGCTGTGGAACCAGGAAGTCTGGATGTGTAAATAATGATTCCGGTCCCGGCTAGATTTTCTAAAATGACAAAAAACTAGCCACCACCCAGCCTGCTGAGATCGTTATTTGTTACAATGTGACTTTTAACATTGGTGGGACATTAGACTGTTGTGTGAGTATTTCACTGTAAAATTCTTACATAACGTACCTTTAATAACTTCACTGCACCCGTACATGTCAACCTTGAGAACTCAGAATTACGGAGACAGTTAGGGATAATTAGGGAGAGTGGGGTTGGGGTGCACCTGAATGTGTCTGAGTGGGGGTTGCAGCATGCACTTGTAAGGCAGACTTTCAGGTGTTATCGTTAAATGGCCGGTCGGAAACAACGCATGGTGGCAGGTGTCGGTAATTGGGAGAAATTCTGGAGAAAGGTGGCTCTGGGAGCTTTTCTGGAGGGGCACTGAAAGTTGGGAGTCTCTCTGGAAAATTGAGAGAGTTGAGGTAAGACTGCACCAGGTCACAGCTGGAAGTGGTGTTGTGTTGATTTATGGAACCATAAAAATCCCATTCATTTTAACAAAAAGTTTTGGTTCTTGTAAATGAAGAGTTTGGGTCATGCTGATAAAGTGTTGTGCAAAAGTCTTAAGCAACTGCTCATTTAGTTTAACTTTTATAGAATTGTGATGATGGTTTTTTCCAGCATTGTCTTTCTTTATAAACTTCATGTGTGAAACTTTAAAGAATCCTGATCTCAATCTGTCAGGATATTTTAATACCTCTACGTTAAATAACTATCAAAAAGACCATCAGTCAGACACAGAGGAACGGTTTCACTGAGCTTCGCAAAGGAGAACGCCCAACCAAGATGTTGAGACGATTCTGATGTGTTCACCTCTGTATTGCCTTTTTATTCACAAAGACTACAAAGCAAGGGAGGGAAACAAGTGTGGGTCAGATGATGAAGTCAGAGTGTAGTAAACAAACATAATTTGATGGACAACAGTCACAGGTCGTAAACCAACTGGTTTCCAAGATAAACACAAAAGTGTTGATTCAGGCCAGGTCTCTTTCAGTTTACTTACTACTGCAGCATGACCTGTGACCTTTTACCAACACTGTAAAACCTTAAAATCCCCAAAACAATCCATCATATTTTAAAACCCATACAACAATTAATAAAACATTCTTTTTCACCTTTTGAAAAAAAAAAGGACTAACTCTAAATAATTTCAGCAGTTGAAAGAAATTCAGTCTGGATTCCAAAGACACAGCAGCACTGAAACAATTTTTCATAGTGATTAAAGATGTGTGGCCACTGATGAGAAGGTGAGTTTACTACTCAAACTCCTTGTGGGACTCAATCATAACTAAGATAAATCAAAGGGTTAATGGAAAATTGCTACAATAAATGGGGCAGAAGTACCTGAACAACTCTGTGACCTGGAATAGCAAACTATTAAGAGAGACTGACTTCATCAACTCATCAGCTGAGCGTCGTATCAGGGGAGGAGGACTTCAAACAAACAAACAATTGATCAGAGACTTGATCGTTTGTCCAAGCCTGTGCAGAGCTGGAGAAGCAGGCACACGGTCGGTAAGGCAATCGATCATATTAAAGAAGTCATAACCTGAAATTTTCACTTTTCCACATGAAAACATTTATATCATGGTTTCCTAATGATCTTACACTGGCTGGAAAGTCAATTTTTAAAAGTGGAGCATTTGTTCACATTTCTTCAACCTGCCCACATGCACCCCACTCATGCATGACCTCTTAATTTCTCCTGCATCTTGATGTCAACTTTGCATGATATGTCATGTATGGACACCGCAGACCAGTGCTGCTGCAATCTCCTTTCATTCAGTTGAGCGCCGGTGTTATGATGATTTATGCTGCCCTGTCGGAAAATGCTCCCATTTTGTGAATTGACAACTTACTTCATAATGAGATGTCATTCGAAGTTTATACAGTATTTTTGTTTACACAAGTAAAGTAAAAATAACATCATATTTAGTGTTCCTGTCCTGGGAGAATTTCTTTGACAGGTAAAATGTATTTATGGAAATATATAGAAACAAAATATAAATCATATGTAGCTCGGGGAAATCTTAGCCTCACAGGACACCATAACTGGGGTTCTTAATGTGCAGTTTATTTGTTTTCTGGATAAACAAAATAAAATATTTTTTCTCTTACTTGAGTCTAACGGCCAGCACATAGACTTTTACCAGATTTCGACAACAAAGGATGCACTTTGGCAGACTTTTAGTATAACAAAATAAATGCAAGAAACAACAAAACAAAAATATACGTATAAGTGTATATATTTGTACAGGTTTATTGCAAGAAATACAGCAGTGGCCTCTGGCTGCACAAGCAAAATAAACACAAAATTACCAAATACTCATTTAAATCTGGTGGAAATGTTCTATGAATCATTTTACAATCACTTACATTTCTCCAAAAATACCTCAGCTCCCACTGAACACTGGAGTACACAAATCCAACTGGCTTTTAGTACACGCAGGAAATGGCTGCTCTGAGCTACAAATGCAGGTGTTCCGCACCACCTGTCACAAATATGCCATCTTGTTAAAATACAGACTGCTTAACACTCAAATATACATTTATCAACATATTTTAACAAATTATGTGCATATTTACCTATTTCTTGTCTAAATAACACCTTATAAAAATCAGGGTTCACCACACACATTCCAAACAGGAAGTTCCCAGAACCCAGCCACTGACTTGGGAAAGCTGCAATTAACATTAAACCATGCCCTCTGGTGGCCAAAACACACAACAGCAGACAACATCATAATGAACATATTTAAAAAAGACGTTTACTGAAGTATACTTATAATGAAGACAGTATACTTCAAATTTACATTCAATGTACTCATAAGAAGTAGACTTACCCAAGTAAACTATTAGTATACTACTTTAATATAGCTATACTTACACTACAGTTTACCCACATTTAGACTATACTTGTACAAAAAGTAGTATATTCAAGTATTCTTCAAGTACACTAAAAAATGAGAAAGTAAAACTTTAGTTTACTATACACTTATCCAAGATATACTTCACTCAATTAATGTTTAGCATACTCTTAAGTTTTCAGAATATTATACTAAAAGTTTATTTTCATATTTGAGTATACTTGTACTTTAGTTTTGTATACTTTATTGGGGAAAGTTTGACTATTACAATGTAGTCCATACTGACATTTGTAGTTGCACTCTGTAATGTAACATTTTAAAGTAATGCAGTTTTGATACAGTACATTTTCACCTCATGGATTCTGTTAAACTGCATGTTTTAAAACTTATCCTGTTTTAAAATTTCTAGTCCGTGCTGGGATTATCCAATTGGCACTATGGGTATCATCTTGTTATCAATGTTAGTGTGAAGTCAGCCTTTCAGAATAGAGACTCAGGGCTGATTTTAATATTCTGTTTCTATCTTATCATGTATCATATTGATTTGGAAGAGTCCAATCATTGTTAAGTAGAATGTGCACATTAAGTTGAAGATGAAGAAACCTTTATTGTCCCTCCGTGGGAGAATTTTCCTTGTTGCAACAGCAAAACTCAGAAACATCACATAAGAGAAAGATTAAAGAAATATATAGTAGCAGTAAAAATGTATACTGTACATAAACAAGAGGAAAATGTGTATACTGAAATAGATAACAGGGGTGTGAATAGTGACTTAGTGCCTTGCTATAATGCATAAGAATAGTATTGATATTGCAGCTTAAGCAGTGACAGCAATCAGACTTGCAATCAGCAAACAGACAAATTTACAGCAGTATTTAATTTATATTCCTTCTTGGCTTACAACAAACTGTATACAACTGGAAAAAAATCAAGAGTATCTAACATACATTTTGACAAAAAGAGAAAATGGGAGGTCTTAGGATTTACTATTTACATTTTATAAATTTAATATGTTTTATTTATTTAGGATTTACAGAAAAAAGCTGTTTTGAGGGTGAGTCTTTAAATTGTATTTATCCAACACAAAAAGTTCACGTTCTCACTATAAACATAAATGAATTATGTTCCTTTTACATGTTAAGAATTAATACTGTTGGTGCTAGATTTCATTACACTGACCGAAAATGTTGGAATGATAAATCTGAATGTGATGTAACTGAATAGAAAAGGCATCAGAAAACGCTACTACTTGGTTACCAGTAGGGGGCGATAATGCAGCTGGCGGACCCAAACTTGTTCGCGCCATAAAAAAAAAACACAGAAGAAGAAATAACGGTCGCCTTGGAGCCAGTGATAGCGATACCACAAATTTTCTTTCCGATCCAATACCAAGTAAATTTCAGACTAGTATTGGCAATACCGATCCGATACTGATACTTTGCAAAATGTTCTGTTTAGAAAATTACATTTTAAAATTGTCAGGTCTTGGGGTTTTGGTTGTTTTATTATGTTCTGTACCTTGGGGGTTTTTCAGTAGTTGTTTTTCCTTTTGTTCTCATTCAGTGTCTTAGGTCATGTTGTGCTTTTATTTTCCTTAGTCATCTAGTTTCCTGTTTTGCATTTATTTTGGTTATGTCTGTACTTCCTGTTCTCCTCATGTGTCATTCAGTATCTTGTTAGTTCAGCTTGTCTCTTCAGTCTAGTGTTTTTCCATTCAGGTGTTTCTTGTTTCTGTGATTAGTTCCTGTGTTTGTTTCTCCCCATGTCCGCAGATGTTTTGAGTTTTGTAATCAGATAGGTTTGGTATTTAAGTCTTATGTGTGTTTGTCAGTGTTGGTTTGTTCTTAGTCCTAGTACTTAGTCTTTCTTAATTGTAGCCCCTGTCTCTGTTCATAGTTCCCCAGTCTTAGCTCTTAGTTTATCGTTCCGTTGTTTGGACTATGTTTGTCTTCGCCCCTCTAGATTACGTTTCTTTTCCTCAGCTGGTCTCACATTTGTCTGATGTACAGTACATTGCACACTGCATTGATGTTGTTTGTGTGGCTTAGGTGTTTCTGGTGGCTTCTTGTAGGTTGCAAATAAAGCACAGGGGCTCATTCAAGATGTGGCACCAGTCTTCTTTATTCTTAACAGCGATCCTCATAGCTGCATTCACATAATATCAGCAAAGTAGTAACATCAGTCTCTCTGGCAGAAAAACTTGTTCTCTCTTAACAGCGATCCTCGTAGCTTTTTGGATTACCCATAATGAAAATGTAATCAAAATATGACCCCTTGGGAAACAGTGATTGTACAGTGGACCATTCTTTTAGGCTCAAGAAGGTAACAGTATCATTTAACTTTGAAGAAAAAAACTGAAGCAAATAACTAAAATAATTTGAAAAAAAAAAATTCTGACATATTATATCCTGGATTTCTCAATAACAAAAGAATAAACTGTTTTTGTAGGAAAAAACACATGTAACTTCATCTTATAATGCTAAGCATCTGCTATAATATTAAAATGATATTTGGTACACATACCTGCATTCACATATAATCAGCAAAGTAGTAACATCAGTCTCTCTGGCAGAAAAACATGTTCTCTCTGCAAAAAGGAGCCATAGTATTACCGGAAGTAGTTTCCCGCTACTTTTTCCACGTCAATAAAACACTTACAAAACACAACGATAACAAGAGAACAACAATGCTATCGTGAAATACCGTAACATTGTTCAATTGGAAAAACTATAAACACACTTTATAAGCTCAATACTCTCCTTTCTTTATCAGAGCTCAGAGAGACATGTTACATTAACAGCGATCCTTGTAGCTCTGAGGATTACCCATAATACCTTGCTCTCTAGCTGTGAATGCAGTTCAAGTTTTGTCCAGCAGGAGGTGCATTTTAGCAGGATTTAACCCGAACCATTTTAACTATGTTACATTTGGTACACTAAAGCTGCTCCACACACGACAGTGTTTGTTCTGCCATGTTAATTCTAGCTGCCAGCATGCGAACTACAGCAACAGGTAAGGAGCACTGCTCTCTGTCCTTCTTCTTTTATACTGCACCATCGCACACTTTGCTAGGCCCAAGAAAAAGTAGTTCCGAACAACTGAGCATGATTTATACAATTTTCCAGTAAATGACAAACTACATATTGCCTTAAAATTACTAAAATGTTGATATTTTAATAAGATAATTGATTCCGCAACACAAAAAGCTGGAATTGGAGGTATCAATATTTTAGTATCGATCCGCACATCCCTACTTGGAGCTTGAAGCCAGCAAAACCATGGGACGTTACTTTATACAACCACCTAATAAGGAATCAGTCTGCTTTATTAAACACTTTTTCTCAGAATATGTTGCATCTGCACTACGTTTATTTGTTTGTGGCCTCAGAATTTATTTACATGTCATTTATGTTGATTTTTTTCTCTGCCATGCAGAAAACGTTTCTTCTGTGTTGTTTGGAGAGGTTGTGAAAGTCAAAATGGAAGAACATTTACTCACAGAAGACCCAATGTTGTTCAAGATGCACCAATGCTGGGAGATTTCACAGAAAAGTGGCTGTCTGAAGTCAGTGAGGTAAGAATATTCTCAAACCTATCAGTTTATGTTTTTAGTGTGTGATGTGTAGCATTTGACTAGTTAGGTTTTTAAATACAGTTTTACACCAGCATGCATTTTGATACATTTCAAGTTTCAATTAACCCCTACATTTTTTTTCTTTTCCATTTAAATACTTCTTTGTTTGCAGGTCAATGCAGAATTCAGGTGAATTACTACTGTCCCACTTCAAAATTCCTGTCCCAGCTTGACATGTATTTTGACAAGCTGATTGAGGCTCTTCCAAAAGAGAGGTGGCAAGCTTCGTGTACAGCTCAGCTAGCTGTACGGTTAATGAACAAATGGCTATGGTAAGTTGTTGAGGATACTGAGAAAAAAAAAAAAGACTTTTTTCTTTCATTTTGATTCACCCGGCCTTTTCTTCCCCTGTCACATTCAGCATTATTTTATAAAATTAAGTCGTAAGAAAGTATTCTAAAGAATACAGTTTCTGATTATCAGGATGAGCCTTATATTTATAAATCTATATCATGACTTTCCTGTTGGGAATTTCTCAATAAAAGCCATGTTAATTTACTACTTGTTATCCACCAAGGATTGATTGGTCGACGTCTCATTCATGTTTTGTCTCTTCTACAGGACATGTATGGAGAAGCTGGATGAGGCCATTGAGACACTACTATTAGTATTTATATTATGAAAGAACAAATTTCAAATGAGGAACCAGAGGATGTTGGCGTTATCCTTGAGGGATCAAGGTTTTGAAGAATCTTGACCAAGTAGCATGAGCTGTTGTTTTACTGTTTGGACTGATAGAGGCCTTGAACCTAAACTACCCTGCTGAGCTCCATTAAACCTCTGAGGTAATCCAGAATATTTTAATCATGGAACTGATTGGAAAAAAATCTTTCCAAGAAAGTTAAAATTCAAATGCTGTTTTTCCATAAAGTTCACAGTGGTTTAAAAAAAATCCTCTTCGTCTTCCTACACGTCTTCTAAAGGGATAAAGAACTGTACACAGTGCCATGTTAAATGGGACATTTAGTTTTATTCCTTTGGAATTTTGAATAGTGTTTGGGAAGATGCTATAATAAATGTGCTGAAATGTGGATCTTCTGGCCTCTCAATGAACTTTTCAACATGTAACTGTTAAGTTTTATTAATTGGTGTAACAACGGATAATGTTAAATAATAAGACTATTGGTTCAACACGGTTGTTTAACCTTCTTCTTAAACAAAAATGTGAGCAACCAATGTCCACTACTGAGTTAAGTAAATCCAACATGTCATTTTTTCAGTCCATTCATTACAACTGAACAGATCTTAATGAACTGCCCCACATTCTCTTGATGTCTTAAATTTATGGAATTGTTCTTCCATTCCCTGCCTTTAAAACAGCTCTAGCCGTTCCACAGTGCACAAGAGTGAGGTATCTAAAAAAGAATATATTCTTAATTAAATTTCTTTGTGAATATTGTTTCTTTGCTTAAAATGTATAGTCAGTTTAAAGTTGTTTTTTGCCTAAGTACATTTGACTGTGTATTCTATTAACTGTGAACTTGCAATGTGTTTTAGTAATGTACTTGCTAAGCTAAAAGTATACTTACAGTACACTTCAAAAGGTTACTTTGAAGTAACCTTACAGACTACTTTGAAGTAACCTGAAAGCTTACTTAAAATTATGCTTATGTGTACTTTAGAGTAAAGTATACTTTAGATATACTTAAAAGGTGCCAATTTAGTCCCAACCAGTATACTTTTAAGTAAATGTCTAGTATAAGTAAAAGTGTGCTTGGGAAAATAACCTTGAACATACTTAAGCATAATTAATATTATGTACTTGAAGTTAACTGTCAGGTGTCATTCTGCTGTGTGCGTGTGAGTGTTTTTACCTGTGTTTCAGGAGCGTGGCAGCCATTTACCGGCAGGTGGATCCAGTTACCATCATAAGCCTCTGGGCTTAAGAGGGGAGCAGTTGCAGAGAGCAGGCGTCAGATTGTTCCACTCTGCTTAGTGGTATATGGTTGACTCAGTTTATAGAAGTTTATTCTAGAAAGCGTTATTAGATTTAGAAATCTCGTGTGCTCACCCTTACCTGTGCCCCCCCTCAGGATCTCCTCAGCCGGACCTCCCTCCATACCACAGTTTCCACACTGTGGTCTCCCTGGTCCAGCCTCTGCTCCTGACAGCTCCCAGGCTGTCTTCTCCTCCATCCCGGACCTCCTGGGTGGTTCCCACACAACCTCCGTCCAGGATCTCTCAGGTGACGGTTTCCATACCAGTCTCCTTTCTGCCTCTCTCTCTGGATTCCCCTTCGGCCTGCCTCTGCTCTACTCCTTCAGCTCCCAGGATCCACCTGCCGCACTCAGAGCCTGTCTGTCCGCCCTCCGCTGCCACTCACACGCCAGCCTCAGAACTGGTACCTGCAAGCTTCCTCCTGGACTCCTACAATCCATCACAACCCTGAGTTACCCTCTCCAATCAGTTCCACTCACCTTCCTTATCATACAAGCACTAACCTCTCCTCTCCTCCACCTGTCCATACTGGATCGCTCCTGTCAGCACCCGCTGATCTGTTTCCACTGGACCTGCAGAATCAGTTTTTATCATTTTATGTGACTGCAATTTATCTGTGCTTGAGTTATTAAAAACTCTCCTTTTTTCCCTCGTCTCTTGTCCCTGGTCTGGAATGCTGCTTGATTTAGAGTCCAGTACTAGAGAAACATGTCATTTACTTCTTTTTGGTAGTTTAAGTATACTGTAAAGTGTACTTTCAAAACTGTAAGTATTCTCAAGAGTACACTTCAAGTAAACGTATGTTATTATTTTAAGTATACTTTAAAGTGAACTTTAATAGAGAAAAGTATAGTCAATTATTTCAGAAGTACACTACAAGCACACTTATATTGTTACTTTAAGTATACCTTTAAGTACAGTGGGGCAAAAAAGTATTTAGTCAGCCACCAATTGTGTAAGTTCTCCCACTTAAAAAGATCAGAGAGGCCTGTAATTTTCATCATAGGTATACCTCAACTATGAGAGACAAAATAAGGAAAAAAAATCCAGAAAATCACATTGTCTGATTTTTAAAGAATTTATTTGCAAATTATGGTGGAAAATAAGTATTTGGTCAATAACAAAAGTTAATCTCAATACTTTGTTATATAGCCTTTGTTGGCAATGACAGAGGTCAAACGTTTTCTGTAAGTCTTCAGAAGGTTTTCACACACTGTTGCTGGTATTTTGGCCCATTCCTCCATGCAGATCTCCTCTAGAGCAGTGATGTTTTGGGGCTGACGCTGGGCAACACGGACTTTCAACTCCCTCCAGAGATTTTCTATGGGGTTGAGATCTGGAGACTGGCTAGGCCACTCCAGGACCTTGAAATGCTTCTTACGAAGCCACTCCTTCGTTGCCCGGGCGGTGTGTTTGGGATCATTGTCATGCTGAAAGACCCAGCCACGTCTCATTTTCAATGCCCTTGCTGATGGAAGGAGGTTTTCACTCAAAATCTTACGATACATGGCCCCATTCATTCTTCCCTTTACACGGATCAGTCGTCCTGGTCCCCTTGCAGAAAAACAGCCCCAAAGCATGATGTTTCCACCCCCATGCTTTACAGTAGGTATGGTGTTCTTTGGATCCAACTCAGCATTCTTTCCCCTCCAAACACGACAAGTTGAGTTTCTCCCAAAAAGTTCTATTTTGGTTTCATCTGACCATATGATGTTCTCCCAATCCTCTTCTGGATCATCCAAATGTTCTCTAGCAAACCGCAGACGGGCCTGGACATGTCCTGGCTTCAGCAGGGGGACACGTCTGGCACTGCAGGATTTGAGTCCCTGGCGGCGTAGTGTGTTACTGATGGTAGCCTTTGTTACTTTGGTCCCAGCTCTCTGCAGGTCATTCACTAGGTCCCTCCGTGTGATTCTGGGATTTTTGCTCACCGTTCTTGTGATCATTTTGACCCCACAGGGTGAGATATTGCGTGGAGCCCCAGATAGAGGGAGATTATCAGTGGTCTTGTATGTCTTCCATTTTCTAATAATTGCTCCCACAGTTGATTTCTTCACACCAAGCTGCTTACCTATTGCAGATTCAGTCTTCCCAGCCTGGTGAAGGTCTACAATTTTGTTTCTGGTGTCCTTTGACAGCTCTTTGGTCTTGGCCATAGTGGAGTTTGGAGCGTGACTGTTTGAGGTTGTGGACAGGTGTCTTTTATACTGATAACGAGTTCACACAGGTGCCATTAATACAGGTAACGAGTGGAGGACCGAGGAGCCTCTTAAAGAAGTTACAGGTCTGTGAAAGCCAGAAATCTTACTTGTTTGTAGGTGACCAAATACTTATTTTCCACCATAATTTGCAAATAAATTCTTTAAAAATCAGACAATGTGATTTTCTGGATTTTTTTTCCTCATTTTGTCTCTCATAGTTGAGGTATACCTATGATGAAAATTACAGGCCTCTCTGATCTTTTTAAGTGGGAGAACTTACACAATTGGTGGCTGACTAAATACTTTTTTGCCCCACTGTATATTTTCAAATAGAAAAGTATACTTAGTTATATCAGAAGTACACTTACATTGTTACTTTAAGTGGGCCAATTTAATCAAGAGGAGTATACTTGTAAGTAAACTTAAAGTACAAGTACGTAATTAGACTTAAGTACACTTTAGTATACTTGAAATTATGCACTTAAAGTATACTTTTTCGTAAGGGGAGGCCATTTCATACAATTTTCAGGAGTTTGTGGTTATTTCTTAAAGAGGCCCTTCCATTAAAAATATTTTTTCTGAGGTTTCTGTTGAATATTTTAGTTCCACGGGTGTTCTTACACCTGTGGAGCTAAAATATTCAACTGAACTGTTCTTAGTGGGTGTGAAAACAGGTCAACAACTTCTCTTTCAGTTTTAATCTCTCAAACTATGCAGGAGGCGATAACACCCGAGTTCTCCTGAGTCCGAACGGCCTGTATCTGTTTCGTCACAACTCTTTTGTTCGTTGTTGCACAGAAGGAATCGGTGGCACATCTCGACAGGTAGAATGTTTCGATAGGAAACTGATTTGATAAGTGGCTGTCCAAAGGCACCATTTTAACCGGGGACGCTGGGGACATGTCCCTAGCACTTTTAGCAATTAACTAGTTTGTGCCCATGACTTACTATGGATCGCTGGCAGCAGTTCTCCAACAAATGGCAGAGACAAGCGTTACCAAATGTGTTAGGACATCAATAACTTAGCCAGATTTTAAGAGGGCTCTAAAGCGTACTTATTAGCTTGTACAGCCTGATGCGGATCCATGTAAGGGCAGCAGACTGTAGTGGTGAGTTTTGTCTCATTTGCTACGCTGCGCATTATTTTTCTCTTACTTGCATATTTGACCAGCCATAAATCATAATATAAATAAACCAACATTATTCTATGTACTAGCTATGATATGGATGTTGGTGATCCTTCAGCCTTCAATACAGTTTTTAAAAAACAGGTCAAAACACAGCCGTCTTTCACGTTTTAGTGATTGAATAAACATGCGAATTTTAACACCTGTCAGTACACTGCAGTGCAAACTGTGATGAACCACTAAATGGATAAATACTTATATATGAATATTTAATAACATGTCCCCAGCAGTCTTCAAGCCACACTCAAGTTTTTTTTTATTGTCCCCACCACTTTTAAAAACAAAGTGACACCCTTGTGGCTGTCTCAGAAGACACAGTTATTCATCACATTGTAATTCTACTTTAAACCACTGGGTGGCTAAAGCAGAAAAGTTATTTAGTACTGCTTTAAAAAGACAAATCTGTTCTTTTGAGAAAGGTGCATTTCTGTTGCAGGTGCTGTATTTACATCTCACCACAAGATGGAGGTGTAAGTCTCCCATTCAGGCTGTGCTGGCGTGAAGTAGCCTTCACACTGGCTTTTGTTGTTTTGTCGTGTTGTTGTTTCTTGTGACGTATTCACTGACTTTGTGTTGAGACACAACAACCTACCACCTTTTCAACCCTCTGTCTTCCCAGCTCCTCTTTCCTCTGTCTGTCTGCTTATGGGTGAGAAATTGATCTAATAAACTCAAGTGCTCCTGGGGGAGATCAGCTGTGAGACTGCTTTCCAAACAATTTATGTAATTAGAGCTTAAGCAGACTTAAGACTGAAAGTAAATGTTGGAGGGGCCACATGTTTTTCAGTTTGTCTCATAAAGAACTGATGGAAATCACTGAAGATAAGCACATAGTAGCAGGAACTGTTGTTCTTTACATGTCATTTACAGTGTCACACAGTTTAGCATCATGATTAAAAAAGACTGTGGCGTCTGCCGGTTTGTGTTTCTGGATGTCTATGCCTTTGGAAGTAAAAACAGAAACAAGACAAACTTAAACAAAACAAACTTTATAGATAAAAACAACATTTTAAATACATTAAAGTACAGTATTGGCACACAGTGTCTTTATCGAACCAGCTTTGACCTTTTAGAAGTTTGGAGGTGCAGATGATTGACAAATAATCATCAGACAACAGGTGGTGCTCTAAAGTAGCCTCTCTGCCACACAGACTCCTGCCTGCAGAGACTCTTTAGTGACACTGACGTATAAATATATAAATTATATCAGTGTAAAATAGGCTTCATGCCTTCAAAATTTAGCATTCAGCTGCACTCTGCTGTCAATTACTTGAATTGATTTGTTTCCTCGAATTCCATACCCCAAGTTTCAGACCACATCACAACATTTTGCACGATGTAATATCAAGCATTGTTGTGAATAATCAGCATCTTCCTGTCCCTGCTGTAGACAGGTAGAACGTTTCCTGTGTTATCGGAGGGTATTGTCATTGATAGGTTGGTTCTAGTTCATTCTTCTGTAAAACTTCAGATAGGTGGGTGCTTCAGATCTCAGTGATGTGGCAGGAGAAGTCTCCAGTAATTATCTGAAGTCATTTAGAGTTGACCCCACTGGCTTTAGGAAGCATGCAGACGGTTGGATATATTTCTCTGGTTCAGTCTGTAAGTTTTGGATGAGGTCTGATCAGAGGTTTTAGCTATGCCCTCCTGAATAAGTGCCTCTTCCTGCTCTGCCTGTACTTGCTTCATCTTTTCCTGCTTCAACTCTTCTGCTTGCTCCTCCTCCTCTCCATTGCCTCCCAGACTGAGAAGTATTTCAGAATTGGTGTGCTCTCGTGCTAAGATGAGCAACATCTCTGCATCCAGAGGCTCACCTGAAGAGAAGGGGTGGCAGAGAGTCTCAACCAGTCCGATGGCTGTGCCCAGTACTGCGAACACAGAGCCCAGCAGGTAGACCTTCAGCAGGCCTCGGCCAGGTCTATGATTGAGCATCTCTTTGGCTAAAGGAATCAACTCTTGTATGTTTTCCATTTCAACCAGCTCAACCTCAGCTGTGATGCAGGTCAATGTGTGTGCACTTTAACTGTGAAGACATTAAAGACATTTTTTTTTAAAAAAACTGAAGCATTTTCTAGTGTCAAACAGAATAACATTATAAGTATGTTCACGATAAAATGTTTTGATTCTAATGAGTTAAAGTGAATCTAAACCTTAAAAATCCCATATCTGTCTCATACGGCTACTAACTATACATTTTAATGTCACAGTAGCATTAAAGACTCATCCCAATTTCCTGTTTACTCGGTGGAAAGTACTAGAAACTTAGACATTTCTGAAATTATCTGAAAAATATCACAAAGAGACAACATGAATGTATGTAAAATCGTTCAAGGATGATCTGAATTAAGAAATAACTTACTTTGGATTGTTTTGCTTGTTCTTGTCGCCCCTGGACATGAGTTTCCCTGCATGGACTGCACCGAGTGTTTCCTCAACTTGGTGGTGCCTTAAAACCCCACTCTGCCCTCCCACACAGTGAGAGCTGATGAATAATAATGAGATCAGAGCAGGCTGTCAGCCATAGCCTTTCACCCAGCTGATTAGTGCCCATTTGGAAATGCTCTGATCAGGGACACGCAGTACTGATGTGTGTCTGATGGAGATTACTGCCATTTCATTTTTATTCAATGTGTTTTTATAGTTAAACTTGTTTGAGTTAAGTATTAAAGCAAATGTTACGTGAAGATGCAAATAAAAAAGCATGAAGTTCACTTTGTGGATTAGAGTTTAGATTTCAGGCTGTTCTGTTTTCCTGTTGTCAGGATGGGCTTAATCAATGATTATTAGCCTTTAATGATCTGTCACATAATTGTATTTGTACTAGTTGTAAACATAGGGAATTTGAGCTGGGATTAGACCCTTATCAGACAGGTCAGTGTTACCCTGAGATGTGTTGTTGCAATACTAATCCTGTGTTTGTATCTGTACAACTGCATTTGACTTTTTTCTGTAATTTAGGGTTCTGTATTGTTTTTCTCACGTTCAGTAGCTGGTAAAACTAAAGGAAGTCCCGTGCCCAAATGCTTCAGTCTTTAATCAGCATTTATGGAGCAAATATGGCTGCAACAACTGACAGTGCAGGAAAGAAAAATAACAATCAGATACAAAATATTATTCAAGAAGAAAACATTGTGTGTGTATTGGCTGAAAGGCCTGCAAGTAACTGGGCTTATGTTAATCTTCCACATAACACACATCAAATCAGGGCAAAGGTTGTACAAATTCTACAACCCTGTGACCATTCACTGCAGGCAGTCCTGCTGCTGTGAACTCCGGTCAGACTGTAGCTGCACTCAGTAGAGTCGAGATGTATGACACACAGAGAAAATTGCATGTAGCACATGCAGCACTGGATAGGACTCATGAGGAAAAGAAGAAACTGAAGAAGCTCTCTGCCACAACATTTTCTGATCTCAGAGACACGAGTGTTCAAAAAGCAGCTAGTTGCTGCTACATTTCTATTTGTCTTAGATTATGGAGATCTGGTGTATAGGACTGCTTCAGCTCAATGTCTGCTTAAGATTGACACTGTTTTCCATGCATCTCTGAGGTTTATTACAAACTGTAAAAGCATGACTCATCATTGTGAATTGTATTCTAGAGTAGGATGGCCTTGTCCATCAGGAGATTGGGGCATTGGTATATTTTTGGTATTGGTATTGGTATATTTTTATTTATAAGGCCATGCTTGGCCTGCTGCCATCCTATATCTGTGACTTAATCAAACAGAAATGTGTTGATTCTTATTCTTTGCAATCAAATGAACACTTGATGCTCTCTGTTCCATTTGCCCGTACAGAACTGGGAAAAAGGGCCTTTGTCTATTCCGACAACTGCACACGAGAGGGCAGTAGCAGAACCTTGGAGGCTGACAGTATTATGAAGGCCGCAACTGGACACTAAAGACCCATGACTGGACACTGGAGGCCAGAAATGTGGTTCTCCTGGTTGCGCTGGAGGCTGGACTCGTGAAGGGACCTATGAGGTCACATTGGCAGTCGATGAGACCCTAGAAGCCATCTTAGAGGATGGACACTACCACTGAAAGCTGGTGGATATCATGTTGCTACTGGGCAATGAAAAGGAGACTGTAGAGACTTTACATAAAAGAAACTCTTACTCAGAATCTTGCACAGGAAGAGGCTTCCTCAAGGACCCACTTAATAATAAGCAATGGGCTAGAGGTATTGCACTATACCCCCTCACTAACTGCCTCTGGAGGAGAGGTGTCCTTGAGGACCCTCTCAGAAGCCGGCTCTGATAACTATGACAGAAGAGACCTCTGACAAGTCTCACCTTTGTTGTGTCTATATTATCAGATTCCATGACCATGAAAATATACAATTGGCAATGGGATTGACATTAATATCATTATTAGCTCAGTAGTTTTTCATGAAAAACATTTTTTGGTAATGGCGGTTTTCTTCTGGATCTTGGTCCATAGCTTTTAAAGCTAGATCTAATCCTTTTCTACACTTCTGATTCAATAGTGTCCCAATTGATTTATTTTTTTGGTGTTTGTTGCAAGTGTACACTATAAGTTGTTCTCTTGCAGTGCTAAAAAATCAGAAGCTTCCCTATTTTTCTCTTTTCTGAATCTTAGTGTCTGTCAGGTGTCATTTCTGCTGTGTGCTTGTGAGTGATTTCACCTGTGTTTCAGGGGCGTGGCAGCTGTCACCAACAGGTGGATCCAGTTCCATTCATCAGCCACTGGGCTTAAAAGAGGAGTGGTGGCAGAGAGCAGGCGTCAGATTGTTCCACTCTGTTTTGTGGACGTTCCCAGCTGGATCTTTCCAGGACCCCGGTTTCCACACCGTGGCCTTTCCCGGATCCAGTTCTCGTCTTTGCAGCTTCCAGGCTGCCTGGTTCTCATCCCGGACCTCCTCAGCGGTTCCCACACCGCCTCTGTCCAGGATCTCTCAGAGACGGTTTCCACACCGGTCTCCAACCTGCCTTGCTCTCATCCTCTCCCGGCCTGCCTCCGCACCATTCCTCCAGCTCCCAGGATCCACCTGTTCACCACCAAGTCAGTCTGTCCGCCCTCTACCAGCACTCACACGCCAGCCTCAGCCGACTGGCATCTGCTTACTCCCCGGGACACCTGCAGTTCAGCAAACCTATCCACCATCGCTGCCCGTACAGCTGAGCCTGCTCCTGCTGGACCTGCTGAAGCAGAACAGTGTTTTATCTGCCTTGTGATCTGTACCTGTGAAACTAACCTTCATTAAACTCCCGTTTTCTGAACTTACCTGTTGTCCTTTGGTCTGGAGTCTGCAGCTTGATTCAGAGTCCTGTTCTCAGTATTACAATCATGACAGAACAATCTGACCAAGCTACTAACTCTGCAGCGCAGCTCCAGACCGCCCTTTCCCAGCAGGGGATTCTTCTGGGTCAGCATGACTCGGTGCTGAGGGAGATGGCCCACCAACAGACCACGCTCACCGAGACGCTGGGCCGGCTGACCCAGCAACTGGTGGAGCTCACCAGCCAGGTTTCCACCCTGACGGTTGCCCAGCCTCAGCCCCGAGCGGAGCCCCAGCCCCAGGCGGAAGTTCCGCCGTCCACATCTTTCCGTGAGGTAACATCACCCAACCCAGAAGCCTACTCTGGCGACCTGAACAAATGCAGTGATTTCTTATTTCAATGTGGCATCCTGTTTAACCGCAATAGACATGCTTTCAGTTCAGACCATAGCAAGACCTCCTTCGTCACGGGCCTCTTACGCGGCAAGGCGCTCCGGTGGGCCAACGCCTTCTTCAGTAACCACCCCATGGAGGTAACCCCCTACGAGGATTTTATAAGAGCCTTCAAGCTCACCTTTGCTCCCACTGACAGCAAGTCCGATGCCACACGGAGACTCCTCAGACTCCGCCAGGGACGTCAGACGGTGGCGGACTTTGCCATAGACTTCCGCACCGTCGCTGAGGAGGCGGGGTGGGAGGACACCGCGCTTCGAGGGGTGTTCCTCGAGGCGCTTTCCGAAAAGGTTCAAGACGATCTGGCTAGCCGTGACGAGCCGAGGACCCTGGACGAGTTGATTCAGCTCGCTATCCGGCTGGACAACCGGGTCCGAGACCGACGGAGCTCCAGAACCTTTTCCTCCAGCCCTCGCTCCTCTGCCTTCCCGACCCGGAAGTCATCGCCCCCGCCGCAAGGAGATGACCCGGAGCCTATGCAGCTAGGAGGCGCTCGCCTGACCCCGGAAGAGAGACAGCGACTTCTAGCGGCGGGGGTGTGCCTGTACTGTGCTTCCTCCCGTCATCTTCTGGCTGCATGTCCCTCGCGGTCAAAAGACCCCTCCCGTCAGTGAGACTGGGGGTCCTGACGGGTAGGCGCTCCAAAAGCCTCCACCTCACTGTGCCTGTGTCTCTGTCT
>SSNP01000063.1:3034610-3064072 GCA_006937955.1 Pachypanchax playfairii
CCTTCTGTTTAAAGAATTGCCTCTTGTCCGCTCTACCTCCATCCTCCTCGGCAGAGCCGGTCGACAGCCACCCCGACATCTCTAACGTGCCCGAGGACTATCATGACCTCCGGCACGTGTTCAGCAAGGACCGGGCTCTGTCTCTCCCACCGCACCGTCCGTACGACTGTGCCATCGATCTCCTGCCCGGGGCTCCGCTCCCAGCCGGCCGCCTCTTCAGCCTGTCCAGAGCCGAGCGGGAGTCCATGGAGACCTACATTAACGACTCCCTCAAGGCAGGCCTTATCAGGCCCTCATCTTCCCCCCTCGGTGCCGGCTTCTTCTTTGTGGCTAAGAAGGATAAGTCCCTCCGGCCATGCATTGATTACCGAGGTCTGAATTTAATCACTGTTAAAAATAAATATTCTCTCCCTCTCCTGTCTGCAGCATTCGAACCGGTTCAGAAGGCCACCGTCTTCACCAAACTGGATCTGAGGAACGCGTACCACCTGGTCCGGATCCGTGAGGGTGATGAGTGGAAGACGGCTTTTAAGACGCACATCGGGCACTTCGAGTACCTGGTGATGCCGTTCGGCCTCACTAATGCCCCTGCCGTCTTCCAGGCTCTAATTAATGACGTCCTCAGAGATTTTCTGAACCGGTTCGTCTTCGTGTACCTGGACGATATCCTCATCTTCTCCGCCGACCCCACCGAACACCGGCGCCATGTCCGCCTGGTGCTGCAGCGCCTCATGGAGAACCGGCTGTACGTCAAGGCGGAGAAGTGTGAGTTTCACGTTCCATCAATAACGTTTTTGGGTTTCATCCTAGAGGGCGGACAGCTCAAGCCGGATCCCCTGAAGACCCAGGCGGTAGAAGACTGGCCCACTCCCACCTCCCGGAGACATGTGCAGCAGTTTCTGGGGTTCGCCAACTTCTACCGCCGCTTCATCCGGGACTTCAGCTCCATCGCCGCCCCGCTCACCGCACTCACCTCCGTCAAGACGACGTTCCGCTGGACACCGGAGGCGGAGCGGGCCTTCAGAGAACTGCAGCAGAGGTTCATACATGCACCCATCCTCATTCACCCTGATCCCTCTGCTCAGTTTGTTCTAGAAGTCGACGCCTCCGACTTGGGTGTGGGAGCGGTGCTATCACAGCGCTCGGTCGAGGATCACAAGCTCCACCCATGCGCCTTCTTCTCGAGGCGCTTCTCCCCGGCCGAGCGCAACTACGACGTCGGGGACAGGGAGCTGCTGGCGATCAAGCTGGCGTTGGAGGAGTGGCGTCACTGGCTGGAAGGAACGGAGCAGCCGGTTGTTGTCTGGACGGATCACAAGAACCTCACCTACCTCCAGTCTGCAAAACGCCTCAATCCACGTCAGTTCCGTTGGTCCCTCTTTTTCCTTCGTTTTAACCTGTCCATCTCTTACCGTCCAGGCAGCAAGAACATCAAGCCGGACGCTCTCTTCCGTCTCCACCAGCCAGACCAGCCCAGTGACGTCACCGGACCCATTCTCCCGCCTTCTTGTTTCGCCAGGGCCGTCTCATGGGAGCTGGAGGCCGCCATCCAGGAGGCGTTGAAAACGGAACCGGACCCAGGAGGCGGACCCCCCAACCGGCGCTACGTACCCGCCGCGGTGCGATCCCGGGTGATCCAGTGGGGACACGCTGCCCGGTTCACCTGCCACCCCGGGATCAGCCGCACCGTGAGCCTGCTCCGCCGGTACTTCTGGTGGCCAACCCTCAACCCGGACGTGGCGGAGTACGTGGCGGCCTGTGCCATCTGCTGCCGGAGCAAGACGTCGCACCGCCCGCCTGCTGGTCTCCTCCAACCTCTGCCCACACCGTCCCGACCCTGGTCTCATATCGCCCTGGACTTCATCACCGGTCTCCCTCCTTCTAATGGCAGGTCAGTCATACTGAGCATCATTGACCGGTTCTCTAAGGCCTGCCATCTCATCCCTCTCTCCAGTCTTCCCTCCGCCGCTGCCACTGCCCGGCTCCTCGTCACCCACGTCTTCCGGCTCCACGGCATCCCCAGCGAGATCCTCTCCGACCGTGGTCCGCAGTTTGTGTCCCGTGTCTAGAGGGAGTTCTGCCGAGCGCTGGGGGCACAGACACGCCTCTCCTCCGGGTTCCACCCCCAAACCAACGGGCAGTGCGAACGGTTGAACCAGGAGGTGGAAAACATGCTGCGGTGCGTCTGTGCCCAGCACCCTGCGTCGTGGAGCCAGCACCTGGCGTGGGTGGAGTACGCTCACAACATCCACATCTCCTCTGCCACTGGACTCTCTCCCTTTGAAGTTTCCCTGGGCTATCAGCCCTCCCTGCTCCCCTCCTGTCACCCCGACCCTGTCATTCCCTCCGTTCACTCTCACCTCCGCTCCATCAAACGTGTCTGGGAGAACACAAAGGCTGCCCTCAACCGCACCGCCCGCCAGAACAAGGCTGTCGCTGACAGGCGGCGCATCCCGGCTCCCACCTACCAAGTCGGCCAGCAGGTGTGGCTCTCGTCGCGGGACTTCCCCCTCAAGTCCTGCTCCCGGAAGCTCTCGCCCCGGTTCCTGGGCCCATTCAAGATCGCTTCTGTTATCAGCCCCACCACTGTCCGTCTCTCCCTCCCCTCCCACCTCCGTGTCCACCCTGTCTTTCATGTTTCTCTGTTAAAACCTTTTTCTTTCAGCCCTCTGTGTCCTCCACCTGACCCTCCGCCTCCCGCCCGGATGATCGATGGGCATCCGGCTTTCACGGTCCGGCGGATCGTTGATGTCCGTCCTCGGGGTCGCGGTCTGCAGTACCTGGTCGACTGGGAGGGTTATGGCCCCGAGGACCGGTCCTGGGTCCCTCGGTCGTTCATCTTGGACCCGGACCTCATCCGGGACTTCGACCGCTCCGCCGCTTCCTCCTCCTCCTCGTATCCTTCTGTTGCTGCTTCTTCCGGCCGCCCGCCAGGTGGCGGTCGTTAAGGGGGGGGTACTGTCAGGTGTCATTTCTGCTGTGTGCTTGTGAGTGTTTTCACCTGTGTTTCAGGGGCGTGGCAGCTGTCACCAACAGGTGGATCCAGTTCCATTCATCAGCCACTGAGCTTAAAAGAGGAGTGGTGGCAGAGAGCAGGCGTCAGATTGTTCCACTCTGTTTGTGGTAGATAATCAAAGACCCACTTAGCGAGATACATTCACTGTATGTTTAATCATTACGTGTCTGTGTACCGTTCACCTTGTGCTCCTTTCCAGGACGTCCTCAGCTGGATCTTTCCAGGACCCCGGTTTCCACACCGTGGCCTTTCCCGGATCCAGTTCTCGCTTTTGCAGCTTCCAGGCTGCCTGGTTCTCATCCCGGACCTCCTCAGCGGTTCCCACACCGCCTCCGTCCAGGATCTCTCAGAGACGGTTTCCACACCGGTCTCCAACCTGCCTCGCTCTCATCCTCTCCTGGCCTGCCTCCGCACCATTCCTCCAGCTCCCAGGATCCACCTGTTCACCACCAAGTCAGTCTGTCCGCCCTCTACCAGCACTCACACGCCAGCCTCAGCCGACTGGCACCTGCTTACTCCCCGGGACACCTGCAGTTCAGCAAACCGTAAGCCTCACACCTTTTCCACATCATTCATCCAGGAAATATCACGCACTAACCTCTCCTCTCCTCCATCTGCTCAGTATCCGCCATCGCTGCCCGTACAGCTGAGCCTGCTCCTGCTGGACCTGCTGAAGCAGACTAGTGTTTATCTGCCTGTTATCTGTACCTGTGAAACTAATCATCATTAAACTCCCGTTTCTCACTTACCTGTTGTCCTTTGGTCTGGAGTCTGCAGCTTGATTCAGAGTCCTGTTCTCAGTATTACAATCATGACAAGAAGTTGATTCTCTATACTGTTACAGAACCTGCAGCCTGCTTCCGCATCTTTACGGGTCAATCAGCTGTGCATTGAATTCCTCTACTGAAAACGCCTGAGCTGGGAAGTGGTAAACAAAAATATGCTCTTTGCAATCAAAGAATGCTTGCTTTCACACCTTTCGCAAGGAAGAACTGCTACTTTTCTGATTTATCTGCAATTTACGGGGACTAGACAGAGTGACTGGGTGACTGTGAACTGACTGAAAAAAGAAAAATAAAGGAAAAATTGTCAGCATCTGATCATGTCATTTGGACTGAAGAAGCTGAGGATGCTTTTCTAAGATGTCTTTGCAGGAGCTCACTCTGGGACTTCCTGATCCTCAGAAACCCTTCGTTCAAACAGTGGATGAGAAAAGGGGGTGCGTGACTTCAGTGCTCCTGCAGCTTCATGGAGACACTCACGGACCTGTAGGATTCTTGTCTGCAAGCAGTGGCCGCAGCAGGAAAAGTGTTTTAGCTTCACGTGACACCGTAGGTTATTCACACTTCTGGTTCCACATTCAGTGTCTGCGATCCTGCTCGAGCAACACACATCTCACCTGTCACCTCAGGTACACAACCATCTGGTTAGAAATGTCACAGTGAAGGGATGCACTGTGTTGAACCCGGCTACACTGATGCCCACAGCAGATGATGGTGTGCCAGGTTTGATTTTAAAATCCACTAGATCTCCATGTTTCAATAATTTCAGGTTAATAAACCAAGAATCTTGTTCTTCGCTCTTTAGAGGATAAGAACAGAAAATAAAAGATTATTTCAACAAAAGAATAATATCATGAAGTCGTAGTTAAAAACAGTACAGGTTTGCAGGCATCTTCAAAGGGATTGGCCTGTGGATTAGGAGTTTAACATCTGTTTGAAATATTCTATATTTTGTAAAACTCTTAATGTGTTTTCCTCTTTCTCTCCTTTATATCCCATTAAGTGTTAAAATATTAGACATAATTTCAATAAACAAGTTAAACTGAGTGAAGATATGGCCTTTAAAGGTCTCTGCATGTGAATTATGTGATAACACACTACCTTTCCAGCTTGCAGGTCGACACAGAACAGCAGCCGAGGGCGTCATCATATGTGGAAGCAGATGAACTTATAGGGCTGATGACAGATGAATGAATGAATGCTGATAACATCAGGTTTCTCTTCAGGTATTAATGAAAGATATTTGGATTTAATTTCAGGAAGTTACTTCTTTGATTTGCTTACGAACTTTTCCAGGAGGAGAGAGGCTGATCATGATCGATCAGGCCTTCCTAGGATTGTGACCTTTCACCATCTTTTTCCTGTTTTCTCATCTAAAGGTTTTGAAAAATCTTTTGCAGGAAATTTGGGGTTTTGCTATTTACTAATGAGTTTATTAAGATGTTGTTGTGGGTTTTTATCATGAGTATGGGACTCATGTATTACCTAATGTTAACGGGTTACAGTTACATCATACAGGTGAGTTTATTGTGTTTATTTAAATTTACATGTTTGTCTTTGCTAACATAAATCATTCCAATGATTAATATGCAATGTGCTTCTGAAAAACCTGCTACACTAATTTATAGTCAGGTTCAAACCCCAAACATTTATAAAACACTCACTGCAAAGAAAGACAGAGACAGGTTATTATGTTTTACTCGCGAGGAGAGTGTCTCAGAGAAATGCCTCAGTTACAATTCTCCGAGCAACACTCTGAGGATTCTCTGCTCTGCCTCGCTTTTTATTGAGATTAGGAATGCCCTATTTACAAAACAGCTCAACCGCTGAAGGAAGGGGGCAATAGGTTGAGCTTGTCAGAGGTGAACACATATCAGCTTGGTGTGTATTAGACATAAACATGAAAGGGTGCAGCTCATGTGAGAGGAACATCCTGTTCCTCTGCAGCTACCTCCTCAGGCTGGTTTCGGTCGCATCCTTGAGTCTGCACAAATATAAAAACACTTCACACAAGTTAAACAAATTAGACAGCTTTATATGTGATAACATAATGGTAAGAATAAGTAAAATAGAATAAGAACTTATTTACAACCCAACATTTATACCTTGATTTGAGACTAACATTGGGGGGTTTCTCAAGTCAGATGGTGAGCCGATTTGACCTCGCCTCCGCCGTTGACCCGATGTAGGGAAAGTTATAACTTTTCTTTTGCAGCATTTTGTCACATCAACCTGGACCGTATCAGAGTCCTGGTACCAAAGCTGGTACGAGACCGGGTACTGGACCTGGTACAATACATGGTACTTGACCTTGTACGAGACCTGCTACGAGTCATGGCACGTGGGCTGAACGAGTGACCCGAGGTGTCGTGATGATGTGACACAGGATGTTGATGTAAACAAAGGTCCCTGAAAGAACCTCTGCAGGATGTTTTCACTTCTATTGTCGGGATTCTGACCCTGAACCAAAGGTCAGATTGAAAAAGCGGATCTCTCAACCACAGAACATAATAATCTCTGAGATCACGCTTTGGTAGGGTTCTCTTACCCTTCCCTTTGCTGGCAGGAGGATGTGAAACAGACAAGTGGAGATGGAGCAACCACACCTTCTAACATCAGTCTTCATCCTAACATCGGGGACCTTGTGGATTTAAGAAGGACTTAATGTTAGATGTTGTTTATTGTGTGTTTTTAACCAGTGTTTTTCCAGCGCCTACACTCTGTGTAATTGTTGCAGCCTTATTTGTAGATTTAGAGATTTTCAGTTTTCAGGTGCTTCTTTTTACTAGGATAATGGTTTATTTTGGGTGTGAGGAAAAGAAGAAAAAGAAGGAAATGGTGCTTAAACATTAATCGAATGTTGGAGCAATTTCATGATATTTACACTTAAATTTCTATGAATGGAGGAGACGCAGGATGGGATTTTAATTGATTTTTTTTCTTCTTTTCTATTTTGTTTTTCTTTCTTTCTTTCTTTCTTTCTTTCTTTCTTTCTTTCTTTCTTTCTTTCTTTCTTTCTTTCTTTCTTTCTTTCTTTCTTTCTGTGGATACTGGCCTCATCTCTGGGATGAGACATAGGCCAACGTTAGTCAGGTGAACACCAGGCTCAACCTCAGTCGACCTGGGTTTGTTATTGGGTTTTTATTAATTGAATTCCATAAAAGAGTTTTATGTTTTCAAAAGGGGGGACTGAGAAGGCCAAATTTTAGATAGACAAAGCACCGTGAGAAAAGGTTCTTGTTGATGTTCGCAGGTGTACTCTCAGAGACAGGATGATGACAATGTCCTTATCAACAGTTATAAGCACAGACAGGCTCCAGTGGCCTGCCTTTTTCTTATGTTTATTAAAACCTTATCATTTGCATCGCGCTGGGCGGTGTGAACGCACCATTACCCTCAAGGGCCTCCAGGAGCTGTGCAACATTGCAAAGCATCTGCAACAACGGGTGCAAGAAATGGACAATAATATGGTGCAAGCTGTCGAGTTCAGCAACCTTGTCGATGGGGTTATGGCACTGTACAAGTCAATGTCCATGTACGTGTGTATGTATGCATATTTTACCACATGTATTTTTTTTTTTTTTTAGTTTAGCTTTTAACTGTTTTTATTAATCTGCTTTGCATTTTTATCTTGATTCTTTCTTATCATTGTTTTACACTCATTGTTTTATACTTTATACACTTTATGTTTTACAAATTTTACAAAATTTTTTTGCCAGTGTTTCCTCTCCGGGACCCCTCTGTGTCGGGGGCGGTGGTCGGCTGTGGCTGCCTGGGTGCCCCCCCAGGTAAGGCCTGGGTGGGGGTGGGGGTACCAGCCCTCCCTACTCTGGGCGCACGGGGTCGGTGCCTTGGCAGCTGCTGCTGATCCGCTGCTACCGATGCAGATGGCTCCTATGATGGCATTTCCTGGCTCATCTGTGCTCAGCCCGCTGTTTTTGTAGCTTTTAAGTGTGTGTGTGTGTGTATATGGTCGATGGGTTGGGTTGGGATGGGGGTTTTACTTTTTAAGTAAAGGGGGGGGTTGGGGGGTTGTGGGGTCATTTTTAATCTGTAAAGCACTTTGATAAACTTTGTTTGAAAAGCGCTTTATAAATAAAGTTTTGTTGTTGTTGTTGTTGTTATGTATGCATATCAGGTATCCCTACTTCGCGGATTTTCACCTATCACGGGGAGGTCTGGAACTATGTAATTAACTGCAATAAGTGAGGGATCACTGTAGTGGTAAAATGATCTTTTTTGGATAGAACAGGGATTTGAACCAGTGCTGGTTACTGGATGACCTACTCTACCTCTTGAACTACTGCCACCCTTGTTAGTCATGCACAGATTGCTAATTAATAATACATGTCTTTTTGACAGTAACTTTCCAGTACCAGGCAACAGCTGTGAGGCAGGAATCAAAATCAGCCACTCCACATTTCCTGACCCAAATGTTTCCCTGCAGAATTTCAGCAGATGGGCAGTTCCTCAAT
This sequence comes from Pachypanchax playfairii, assembly GCA_006937955.1. NCBI lineage: Eukaryota > Metazoa > Chordata > Actinopteri > Cyprinodontiformes > Aplocheilidae > Pachypanchax > Pachypanchax playfairii. Next base: position 3,042,884 of record SSNP01000063.1, read on the forward strand.
TACATTAAAATCCATTTACCAATGTGACTCTTCAAGTTATGTACAGATGCCATAATGTGTTGATACCAAATGGACAAAAACATTTAAGCTTTATTTATCTGTTTATTTAGGATTAACTGATCACAGATGTCACAGGACTGTCACAAGAATCATGGGAGAAATCTCCACCATCAGAGCAAATCTACTTCCTTTAGTCTTCAGAGAAATGTGTTCCTCATCAGCTGCAGCTTCCTGAACCAGGTAGTGCAAACAGTCCCACTCCCGGCCACCAGGGGGCCAAAGCCGAGAGTGTAGGGTGTTTACACTTCCTGGGATTCAGAGGTCAAAGGTCACTACATGGTCATTTATGTTTCAAAACATTTACAAGCTCAAAAATTCAGAATTAGCAAACTATGATAAAATGTATTAACATTGTACTTTAAAAGAATACTGAGAAGAGAGAGTGTGTGTAAGAATGTGCGTGTAGGTGGGTGTGTATTTCTGACCTCCTGAGGACCCGTTTCCTGACTTTTACTATCTTTCTGGGGTCCGAGGGTTCTTGTGGGGACTGAAGCCTAGTCCCCATGAGGGGGACTCCCCTTTTTAGGGTTAGGGGTTAGGTTTATAGGTATGGTGTGAATAGAGTTTTAGTTAGTCTTAGGGTTAGTTATAGATCAGTAATGGTTAAGATTAGTAAAAGGGTTTGGGTTAGGTATAAATCTAGTTACTAAAATCAATGGAAGTCAATGGACGGTCCCCATAAGGATAGCAAAACAAAGGTGTGTGTGTGTGCATGAGTGTGCATGTGTGTGTGTGAGTGTATGTAGGTGTGTGCATGTGTGAGAGTGCGTGTTCGTGAGAGTGTGTGACTGTGTGTGCATGAGAGTGTGTGTGTGTGCATGTATGTGAGTGTTGGTCCATAGGCAGATATCATCTCAGGCCACCACCACCCAATTATTGCAGAACATCAAGAGTGAGTTCGGTTGGATGCCTGTTGATGTAATGGTGCGTTCACACCGGCCAACGCGTCCAGGCAGCAGGGCAGTCAGATTACATGCAAAGTCTATGATACTATGCAGCAGGTGGGCATCAAGCTGCGCCAAGCTGCCACGCAGCTCGTCGCGCATGTCAGCGCGTCCACGCAGCTGCTGCTCGGATGGTCCGTCAAGGCGTCTGCTGCATGAAGTTGGGAAAATTTAACTTTGGGGCAGCAGACGCTGGGCAGCAACCAATCAGCAACTTTGCACTGATCACGTCATCAGTGCTTAGATTGGCCAGTCACTCAAATTCATTTAAAAAATGAAGAGAAACATAGTCTCCGTCTGCAACCACAGCGAACTGTATGACCCGCCTTCATCTTTTTATAAGGACAGGAAGAGATCGGACCTTATCTGGAGGAAGATATTGGACGATATTGGAGAGCCAGGTAAACATTTTGATACTTTATTTTATGACACTCAGATCACCTCAGTGGGGTGTATCCAAAACCTACTACTACTACTGTCATTTAGCAGACGCTTTTATCCAAAGCGACTTACATTGAGAGAACATACAAGCAAGAATTCAAAGAGAAGGAAACAATATGAGGAGGCGGACTGTTTGGAGTCCAGTTTAATTCCGACGCTGATACTTCAAGTGTATCAATTTTTTTTTTTTTTTTTTTTTAGTGAGAGATAAATTCTCAAATCGCTATCATAAATCATAAATTAATCCCACATTAAGACTGAAAGTGTTCTTTAAAGAGGTGAGTCTTAAGTCTGCTCTTAAAAGTAGCTGCCGACTCTGAGGATCGGACCGAGTTTGGTAGGTCATTCCACCATCGGGGGATAACAGAGGAGAAGAGTTTGGAAGATGATCTCATGCCACGTTGTGGTGGAAGCGCTAGGCGTCTTTCAGCGGCTGAGCGTAGCTGACGCGTGGGAATGTAGGTTTGGATGAAGGAGTGAAGGTAAGTAGGAGCTGTGTGTGTTAGAGTCTGGTAAGCCAGAAGCAGAGCTTTGTATTTGATGCGTGCTGCAACTGGAAGCCAGTGCAGGGAAATGAGCAGCGGAGTGACATGAGCCCTCTTGGGCTGGTTGAAGACCAGACGCGCTGCTGCGTTCTGAATCATCTGCAGAGGTTTAATCGAGGACGCCTGAAGACCGGCCAGCAAAGAGTTGCAGTAGTCGATCCGGGACAAGACCAGGGCCTGGACCAGAAGCTGTGTGGTGTGGTCTGTGAGGAAGGCTCTGATTTTCCTGATGTTGTAAAGCGCGAATCGATATGAGCGAGCTACGGAGTTAACCTGCTCCTTGAAGGACAGCTGGTTGTCCAGTATGACACCAAGATTTCTGGCGGAGGTTTTGGGGAACAGCGTGATGGAGTCAAGCTGCACGCTTATCTGAGGAGGTAAGGAGTTACTGGCAGGACAGACAATGAGGTCAGTTTTGGACAGATTAAGCTGAAGGTGGTGATCCCTCATCCACGCCGAGTTATCTGAGAGGCAAGCAGATATCCGCACTGAGACGGATGTATCGTCTGGAGGGAAGGAGAGGAGGAGCTGAGTGTCGTCAGCGTAGCAATGGTATGAGAAGCCATGGGAGCGAATGATCTCGGCTAATGAGGTGGTGTATAAAGAGAAGAGGAGAGGACCAAGGACCGAGCCCTGCGGGACACCCGTCGCCAGCTCATGCAGACTGGACATCTGTCCATGCCACGAGACTCTGAAAGATCTTTCCGCAAGGTACGAGGTGAACCACGAGAGGACCGGTCCCGAGATGCTAAGCTTAGATAGCGTCGAGAGGAGAATGAGGTGGTTGACGGTGTCGAAAGCAGCAGACAGGTCAAGGAGTACGAGTACTGAGGAGAGACCAGCCGATCTGGCAACCCGTAGTGACTCTGCAACTGAGAGAAGAGTGGTTTCAGTGGAATGGCCTCGCTTAAAGCCTGATTGATAAGGATCGAGTAGGTCGTTGTCGTGGAGGAACTGTGAGACTTGAGTGAAAACGGCTCGCTCTAGGATCTTGGACATGAACGGTAGGAGCGAGACTGGCCGGTAGTTTCCTACCTGGGCCGGGTCGAGCGACGGTTTTTTCAGCAGCGGAGTGACAGTGGCTTGTTTGAAAACTGAAGGAAAGATGCCAGTTTTCATGGAAGAGTTTATAATGTGGGTTATTGCAGGTTTGACGGCAGGAAGAATGCTCAGCAGGATATCTGTAGGAATCGGATCCAGAGGACACGTGGTTGGATTAGATTCCACTACGAGTCGGGAGACTTCGTCCTCATTCAGTAAGCGGAAGGAGCAGAGCGATTGACCGGAGGAAGGATGGACCAGACTGGGATGGTCAGGCTCAGAAAACTGATTTTTAATGGAGGCGATTTTGTCGGTGAAGTAGGTGGCGAACATGTCTGCAGTCAGCCCTTCAAAACCTCCGCAAATGTGCCCGACAACGACGTTGTATAGGTTTATTTATTAAATAAAGCAAGCCACTCTCTCAACATGAGCCGTCATGTTCTGAATAACTATAGCAACAGAGAAATCCCCCACCCGCCTGCAATGTACTGACGTGATGCGCGGACGCGGACTGTGCAAAGTGTGCAAGCAGCTATGTTTTTATTTAAAGAAGCAACTTTTGTCTTTTTGAGCATTTTGCTGACTTGATGCGTTGGGTGGTATGAACCCCCCATTAGAGTGTAAAATAATAAAATAAAAGCTACACATGCGCTCACACACAGCTTTTTCTCTTTGTTTCCATAATAGCGGAATAGCGCTACAACTGGTGGCAGCTTGTTGGAGTAGCTCTGTGACTTTGCTAGCATTTTTTGTTCTTTTTGAGTATTTCTTGCTAGTTTTTTCTTCTGGAAATATTTTCTAAATACTTTCTTCTGATTTGGGTGCTGTGCTGATTGAGTTTTTTGCTTGATTTGTCACTTTTTTGCCACTTGTTATGATGCGTAACCATGGCAACAAGAGACTTGTTTACAAGAAATAGCAACTAACTGACATTTCTAAGGCTGAAATAATCCTCAAATTGAAACCCTGGATCCCTGGTGAGCTCAAAGAAGAGATGTGGATGCAGAACAGGAGATTCAAATTCAAAGCGTTTATTGTCATATGCACAGTAAGGAAACAGGTTTCCCTGTACAATGAAATTCTTACTTTGCCGTCCACACTGAATGCCATAAATATTCAAAAGTGTATCTAAGAATATATAAAAGACTAATTTTAAAAAAGAACATACAAAGAGTAAACATAAATAGAAACTATAAGTAAAATATAAGTAAAATATAAGTATCAGTAAAATATAAGTATCAGTATCAGTTATAACTATGTACATGATGTGCATTGTGCTACATTAACCGTGCAACATTCAGCGTCAAGTGAATATTGTGCAAAGAAGTGTCATGAGGTAGACGGTAGTAAAAAAAAAATACTAAGTAGTAATAAGGTGCATTGACAGAGTTACAGTATGTGCAAATGTACTATGTTACGGACTCCTGTCGGCTGTTAATTGTTAAGGAGTCTGATGGCTGAGGGAAAGAAAGAGTTTCTGAGTCTGCTGGTCCTGCATTTCACACTCCTGTACCTCCAGCCCGAGGGGAGGAGAGTAAACAGTCCATGTTGAGGGTGGGTGGGGTCTTTGATGATGGAGGCAACTCTCCTGTGAACTCTGTGCTGGTAGATGCTCTGCAGAGAGGGAAGGGGGGTCCTGGTGATCTTAGACGCAGTCTTCACCACTCTCTGCAGGCGTTTGCGGTCCATAACAGTAGAGCTGCTGTACCACACCGTGATACAGCTGGTCAGGATGGACTCAACCATGCAGCTGTAGAAGTTGCTGAGGATCCTTGGTGACATGCCGAACCTCCTCAGCCTCCTCAGAAAGTACAGCCGCTGCTGAGCCCTCTTCACCAGCTGTGTGGTGTTCAGTGTCCAGGTGAGGTCCTCGCTGATGTGGACCCCCAGATATTTGAAGCTGCTCACCCTTTCCACTTCCAGCCCGCGGATAAGCAGTGGTTGATGAGCGTTCCTCCCCTTCCTCATGTCCACTATCATCTCCTTGGTCTTTTCTGTGTTGAGGGTGAGGTTGTTGTCCTCACACCACGTCACCAGAGAGGCCATCTCCCTCCTGTAGGCTGCTTCGTCTCCGCCTGTGATGCGTCCTATCACAGCGGTGTCATCTGCAAACTTCAGGATGATGTTGTCTTTATGGAAGGCTGCACAGTCGTGGGTGAACAGGGTGTAGAGGATGGGACTGAGAACACACCCCTTTTGTGTGCCAACATTTGTAATGATACTGGCTGAGGTCCTGTTCCCTGTCCTGACAGACTGAGGCCTGCCAGTCAGAAAGTCCAGGAGCCAGTCACAAAGGATGGGGTGCAGTCCAAGGGAGAACAGTTTGTGGGTGAGCTTGTGGGGAATGACCGTGTTGAATGCAGAGCTGTAGTCAATGAAGAGCATCCTGATGTAGGCGTCTTTATTCTCCAGGTGTGAGAGGGTGATGTGTAGGGCAGCGGCTATGGCATCTGAGGTGGACCTGTTGGCCCGGTAGGCATACTGCAGGGGGTCCAGTGTGACTGGTACGCAGCTCTGAATGTGGGTCAGCATCACTCTCTCGAAGCACTTCATATTGATTGGAGTGAGCGCTACTGGCCTGTAGTCATTCAGGCAAGTGGGGGGGCTCTTTTTGGGAAGGGGAACAATGGTGGTGGTCTTAAAACAAGAGGGAACAATTCTCTGGGTTAGGGAGAGGTTGAATATGGAGGTGAGAATGTCTGTCTGCTCGTTGGCACATGCTCTGAGGGCTTGTCCAGGGATGTTGTCTGGCCCTGCCGCTTTGCGTGGATTAATCCTCTTCAGAGCTCTGTTTACCTGGGCTGGAGAGACAACTGGTGAGGGGGAGGGGGGTGTGGAGATCCAAGTGTCTGTGTCCCTCCTCTCTGTGTGGGGGGAGGAGGTCTCAAAGCGAGTGTAGAATGTGTTGAGGTCACAGTGAAGAGAGAGAAAGAGGAAGTTTAAACCTTCACTTCCATCAGTCATATTGACAAATGTGAGATCTTTTTGCAAACAAAATGGATGAACTTGAATCTCTGTTGAAGACACAGCCAGAGTATCGGGAATGCAGCATCATGTGTTTTACTGAGACATGGCTAAAGGAACATATCCCGGACTCCAGCGTGGCTCTGTCTTGCTTTCAAACAATACAGGCAGACAGAGATTTGAAGAGGAGTGGCAAAAGAAGAGGAGTTTGTCAGCTGATCACATCTGCAGTCACCTGTTGGGGGAGGAGCATCAGAGTATGTGACATGAAGAGGCTGAACAGATAGATATGGAGGACTGGTTCTGTCCTGGAGACTGATCTGGAGTCTCTTGAGTTGATTGTCCAAAGGAGGATGAAGAACATGATGGAAAACCCTCATCATCCTCTTCAGAACACAGTAAGTCAACAATAGAGTGTCTTCAGTCAGAAGATTCTTCATAATCCACTGCAGCACAGACCACTACAGAAGATCCTTCCTGCCCACAGCTAGAACTGTCATGTGCTGAGAGGAATTGAAGCAGGACCCAAATGCAGGGAGGCACAGGAGGCTCGGGAGCTAAAAAAACAATACTTTTAATAATAAAAAAATCAAAATGCTGACAAGGCAGCAAACACTTACAGCAACGGGGATTTGCAACAAGGAACACTGAAGAGGCAACACACGGCAGGGAAGGTAAGTCAAGTTAGGTTAGGTTAACACTCAGACACCAGACAGCAAACTGACTCCACCTTATATACACAGAGAACAACTAAGGAAACAATTAACATAACGCAGGACACCTGGAGTAAAGGGAGAGGAGAACGAGCTACAGCTGACACACAAGGACAACAGGCAGCACAGAATCACAGTAAACATAAACACAGAAGACCAGAAAACACTGAGGAACAGGGGAGAAAGAACAAGAAACACTAAGAAACTTAGAACCCTGACATTACCCCCCTCCAAAAGGACTGCCCCTGGAAGTCCACACAGAAAACCCAGACAGAAAAACCCAAGGACGGGAGGGAGGCGGGGGACCTGGAGGAGGGAACCAACCACATACAACAAAAAAACAACAAAGGCACAATATATCATATACCACGAACGAAAAGACAGGACTCTGGAGGGTGACCCGGGGGCCGCGAGGCGAAGAGCCGGGACTCTGGAGGGCGACTCAAGGGCCGCGAGGCGAAGAGCCGGGACTCTGGAGGGCGACCCAAGGGCCGCGAGGCGAAGAGCCGGGACTCTGGAGGGCGACCCGGCGGCCACGAGGCGAAGAACCTGGACCTGCGCCGATGGCCTGGCGGGCGACCTCTGCGAACAGCAGGTGGATGGCCAGCAGTGGTTGGACCCAGAGCTGGAACCAGGAACTGGACCCTCTGGAACACTGGACCCGGACTTACTGGAAGCACTGGAGCCAGAGTCACTGGAACTGGAGTCTCTGGGATCGAAATCACTGGAACAGGAATCACTGGAACTGGAGTCTCTCGAAGCACTGGAACAGGAATCACTGGGACTGGAGTCTCTCAAAGCCCTGGAACAGGAATCACTGGGACTGGAGTCTCTCAAAGCACTGGAACAGGAATCACTGGAAGCACTGGAAAAGGAGTCACTGGAAACCTCTGGAGATGGTCGAGGAGCGTCACGGGAGGCGATGTCCTTGAACCCTGGAGGAGCCGGCAGAGGCACTAGAGGAGCGTCGCGAATGGCGACTTCCTCGAACCCAGGAGGAGGCGGAAAAGGAGCGTCGCAGACAGCGACGTCCTCGAACCCTGGAGGAGGAGGAAAAGGAGTATCGCAGATGGCGACATCCTCGAACCCTGGCGGAACTGGTGGAGGAGCGTCGCGGACGGCGACATCCTCGTACCCAGCAGGAGGCGGAAGAGGAGCGTCGCGGATGGCGATGTCCTCGACCCTCACAGAGACTGGAGGCGTCGGGACCCTCACGGAGACTGGAGGCGTCGGGACCCTCACGGAAACTGGAGGCGTTGGGACCCTCTGGAGATGGAGGGGCGTCCACCTGGACCCCCTCAGAGGCACGGAGGGATGGAGAGACGTCCACCTGGACCCCCTCGGAGGCACGGAGGGATGGAGGGACGTCCACCTGGACCCCCTTGGAGGCACGGAGGGCTAGCAAGAACCCTCTACAATGGCTCCCTGAAGAAGAACTGAGCTACAACAACACTTAATTTCCCTTCAGGGATTAATAAAGTATTTTTGATTTGATTTGATTTGAAATAAAAATGTTGTTCTCCTGCAATAACCTACTTAAATCGCATAAACTGAAATTCTATTCAAGCTACAACAAACTAGTAAATGTGCAGCCTACAATTTACCAGCTTAGGAGTAGACTGACAGACAGACAGACAGACAGCTCCAGCCTTACAGCCTCCGTATCTCCTCCGCAGCTCAGTCGGGATTTTGTGTTTTGTGCTGATCCACACCATTGTCCTGCGCTCCAGCAGCTCTGCCCTGGAATAAGCAAGAAAGCTGCTTCTTGAAGTTAGAACGATTCCAGTATCCATGGAATACATAAAAACACACTATATGTTTCGGTGATAGAACTAAAAAACAAAAGATTGACAAAAATTAGAATAAAGTATGGTTTACAGAGCTACTGGAAGGCTGCCGTCACTTCAGTGCCATCTTGTCACAGTGTCGCAGCAAATACACTACTTCAATCTCCACATTGTGTATGTATGGGTTTAAAACCTGTATTTTGAGCATCCAGACATAAAATGATATGATGCAGGTAAAAATAAAGTCTTTTATGTAAGCTAAAATTTATTAAGCTAGCTAAAAATCATGCGTTAGCTAGCTAACATTTATTATCAAGAAGTCATTTGGGGCTAGTTGTCTCACTGCTCCAGGGGTTGGTTGTTATATCTGACACTTGGCTTTTTGTACTTTGACACAAGAGGATAGAGTTGAACTAATAGTTCAGAATATCAACTGGAGAAACATTAAAAAGACCCAATAAATACATTTACATGCATTTTGAGCATTAGAAAAAAAGTCGAGTTAAATTTTTTTCTGTTTATGTTAAAGGGACAGTATCATGCTATTTTACTGTTTTCAACGTCTGGGATCGGCACATTTATGATAAAACCTTACTGTTTGAGTTATATTTTCTTAATTTGTCCTGAAATATAACTTATATTCTCGAGTTATTCTTTGACCAGGAAGTAAAAACGCTTGGTTTACCTAAAACCACGCCTCCCAACTGTGAGTGCGATTGGGCTGTGTAGGAACACAGAATAAACTACAGTAACTCTCACAGCCAAATGCGCATTTTCGACGAGACCTTTTTTAGAATGAAATACAACAAAATGGAGGTGCTAATTCATCAGAGGACGCTCTGTGGTATGGAGCGTCTGGAGGGAAGCACAGTCCACTCACGACTGGATGCGAGCCGACCCGGAAAATGACACAAAGACTGGGATCGGACGGGTGAGGTGAGACTGGTCGTGGGCGAGGAGCGGGTTTCTGGAGGCCGCGACTGTACTTGCTGACTGCGACACCAGCAGCCGAGAGGGGGCGGACTGAGAGAGAGATCGACTGGGACAGGTCTGAGGATTACTGAGGTGGATAAACTGCAGCACGGAGGCTAACAGGAGCTCGTGGCAAATGGGACGTATGACTGAGCTCTGGCAGGGTGAGTGACTGGGTGAGTGACGGGCTGCGGTGACGTGGAGCTCAGCTGTTAAACTGGATTCATACTGACATGTGATTAGCAGGGTTGAGTTGACAAGTCTTTATTAGCAGCTCATGCTAATAAAGAGCAGCAGGTGGTTGAAGTGTGGGAACTCTGGGCTGCAGGTTAGACATCTGCTGTGATGAGCTCCTGACAAGTTGCTTATTGTTGTTAATCAGAGAGCTAAAACTAAATTTAGATTAGCTCGAGTAATATCGTGCGACTCTGCCAACAGATGCAGCTGCTCGTGGCCACTGTACTGTTTGGAGCCGATGGTTCGTCCTGCACCAGCTTAGCGGCATAGAATGAAGCCTGTCTCTTAGGGGTATATTGTTGTTGGTCAAAGCAAGAGTTAAATTTGGATTATCTGTGAATCTGCCTCATCAGGTGCAGCCGCTGCACATCATTGTCCGCAACAGAAAACGTGTGTTGCAGAGCGGTGCCCAAGGTATAAATCAAAGTATTCCAGCATTCAGTAAGGTACAAAAAACACTTTCTTCCACACAATCACAAACATTGCACTAAAATGAACTCTGATAAACGCAGTAAACACTCACTATTCAAACTACACCTTGCTATGGAGGTGTGGCCCAGATGGAGCCTCTTTTATACTCCATAGCAGGAGAACGCTATGTATAAAGAAAATAAGGTCTCAGCCAATAGCAATGCCTGATTCAAATTCAAGTGCATGTTTTAACCTTATGAGGATGCTCCACTGATGTTTTTTGGTTAAAAATTAAGTTTTATTAAAATGTGCTAAAATACTAAAAATAATACCCAGAAATGTAGACAGGACTATTAGACATTCATTTATACTGTTTATCAGCTAAAAAAGTTGATTTGGGGGTGAGTTGCACTTTAAGTTACACAGATAGGACACTTGTGGCGCTATCGGTAACTGGGTCACACAATGCATTGTGGTTTATTTTGTGTCATGAGATTGTCTGTCAATAGTCACTAAATATGTGCTTTATGATGCAGAACTTGAGCAATGGGCAAACGTGGTCTGCCATTGGAGGGCCCCTTCCATGCCCCGGCCAGTACCTCCGCACTGCAGGCTCACTTCTTGGACCCAGTGTGAGCATTTGCCCTGGGCTCCGAACCATGGGTAGCAAGACTGATCTCCCACTCCGGCCTGTCCCAGCCGACCGAACCAGAGGAGCACTGCACTTCTGCCCACAGCCCAGAGGGGGAAGCAGTCCCCAGCTTTGTCGGGGTTCCTCTGAATATCACAATGTTCTTCTTCCACTTCTCATATTGTGCAGACCAATGAGTCCAGCTGCTGAGGCACGAGCAGTGGCAACAGCAATTGCACCTAGAGAGGGAGGTGCAGGTCTTCAGCCGGCTCAGCCAGTGCCTGTTCCAGTCCTGAGACCTGGAGGGCTACCTGGTTGCTGCCAGCAGCATACAGTATGCTTGTCTCAAAGATAAAAGCATTGATCAAAGATTAAATCATTCAATGAAATCAAGTACACTTGGGCTGTACAAGGAAAACTGTGAATGGCTCATTAAATCAGTTCTGGTTCCTTTCTTCACTTAATCGTTACGTGGCAATTCTAGAGCTAATACATGCAAACGAAAGCTAACCTCATGGGATGCGGCATTTATCAGACCCAAAACCCATGCAAGGTTCCTTAATGTGGAGGACTTAGCCATTGTAGGGCCCCCTTGGTTATCCGTTACAAATAGCCAAAGCTCGGGTGCTGATCCCCAACAGACACTGGATCTCTAGTGGTAGATCTGAAGAGACAAAGGGCCTGATATATTAATTAGGGGTGTCAAATTATCCCGTTAGTTGCGATTAATTAATTACAGCCATATTTGGTGCGTTATATTGTCACGTTCTGTGTTGTAAGTGTGGACCCAAATGCAGGAGACAGGAGCCAGGAGCTGAGTTAAACACTTTAATAATAATAATAATAATAATAATAATAAAGTAAACAGGCTGACGGGGCAGCAAACGAGGAGAAAATAAACTTACTGTGGGAGCTGGGAGCAAAAGAGGAAGTCAAATCCAAAAGGTGAGAAAAACGAGGAAGCTTTGACGAGCACCAGACAAGGGAGGAAACTAAAAGTGCAGCCTTTATACCAACTGAACACAAAGGGCTAACGAGACATAACAGGACACAGCTGAGGAGACAGATAAATCAAGCTGGTGAGAGACACAAGGGAAACAGAGAGCAAAAGGATATCAAAAGAAAAGCACGACAGGAAGTGGGGCGAGACCAAACATAAAAGCCTAACAGGAACATGAGACATGACTACACAGAACAGAGTTATTAGTGGAAAGGAAAACCAAACACAAAATCACAGATAAACTGGAAAAAACCGCTACAAGAAAACCAATACTCCCATAAATCATAGTCAAACACCCCAAGACCTAACATACAGTATATTCCTTAATTAATTAGTCTATATTTATCTATAGTTACAGTTTCTGCTTTTGAGTTGCTTTTAAATAAAATCCTTTTTTAGTATTCCGGCTTCTTGTGCTGTAGTTGTACAAAGGGATTAATCCAGTGCTTAATTTGTAAATCAAAAGTTACCACAACGCAAATAGTGCTCTGAGACCAGAATTCACTGACTGATACCGGAACGCACACATAGACATGTATGAACGCACACACATACACAACCGTCGGACCAGACCAAGCGTGTAAATTGTCAAGCAGGGTTAGAGAAAGTGATGATATACCCAGAAGAAGTAAGATATACTGCCTTTTGGCATTTTGATGCTGCTGTTATTTATCCCAACTGGCGCCGTTAACGGATCCTAGCAAACAGTTACCGGAACACACCCTTTCAAAATAAGACAGTTCCCGGATCTTGCTCCGGGCTCAATTTAAGCCCTGGATTAATCACTCTTAGGTAGACATCTATTGGCTGCTGATTGACTTCCAGTGACGGCAAGGTGAGCAAAAGCGGTTAGTTGCAGAGCGGAGAAGTGACAATGGAGGAGCATATGAGAGTTGTCGGTCCCATGAATGGAAAATTTGCTTTTCAAAAACGTCCGGACGGAACCATGGATAACAATAGTGTTTTTCTTAGCTATTATTAAATGAGATTAAAATAAGATTAATTAGATTAATTAATTACTGCTCAAAATTCAATAATCTCAACCAATTTTTTAACTCATGACAGCCCTAATATTAATATTCCAAGTAAAGAGTGCAAAATTGCATGCGTAGCAAAAATTTTGCACCAAGGGCGTGTTCCTGATTTGCGGGTGATCTACTAAGACTGATTGCGCAATTGATAACAGGCACAAAAAGCAATATTTAAATGAGGAGTTTGCCAGCGCTATTATCTTGCGGTCGCAAGAAAGGCACAAACGGAAAATGAAATTTGAGCCATTGGAGCTTCAAGTATGAGCAGAAGAGGCAAAAAAAAAATACTGTTGAGCTCCAGCAAAGACATGTTCAGGCTCATTACTCTGTGATGTTGTGTAACATACAGCAAACAACAGTGCAGGGCAACCTTGGCTAGGGCTTAAACCAAATTTTCAAAGAATGCAGTGCCACCGGATTTTCTAAAAAGTTGAGATGACCTCCTGATAAAGGAGAAACTAACAGTGCAAGAGGACACGAGGGGTAGCATGCTATCTTTTCCATTTCTAGCTAAGCTGGAGTCTCTTGTTAAAACCAGTACAATAAAAATTTTATATTGCATGCCCAATAGTATAGTTTAAAGCCTAGGAGTCCCATCCCTGTCCTTTGTAAGAACGCTTTCTTTATTCTTGGTATTTTCTTATTCCAGATAAAGTTAGTGATAATAGTATCAATAGACTGAAAAAACTATTTTTAATCAAAAATAGGATACATTGAAATATGAACATAAATTTTGGTAAAACAGTCATTTTTATTATGTTAACCCTTAATGGTCCCTGGGACATTTTTTTGTGCACGCCGGTGTTTTTTTTTTTAATAACTTTGGCTGCGCTACTGCAATTCTTTTAATTTTTCATGAGATGTGCGTTTTTGGAGAAGTTTACCAAAAATATATATTTTCTCTTTCTCCATTTAAAATATTGCTTAGAGGTCCCTCTGTCTTTTTTTTGTACCACTGACTCCCATCCACTTTCAATCAGGTATAAATATCACCATGTTGCTCCAGCCAATAGAGACTCAAATTGTAGTTTTTACTGTTGTCCACTAGACTGAGTGATTTCTCTACAAACGACAGGGCACTGATGAAAGATGAATTTCAATTATTTACATTTTTGGGATCTTTTGGCCCTTGGATTGTCAAAGCAATACATATTTCACTCAAATATGGTTTTAGTGTTTTTTAGAGATGTCATACATTAGTGTGCATGCATGATTTCATATTTTTGTGAATTTTGATTCTACAGTCGGCAACAAAAAAAAATCTATCATTTTCCGAAGATGAAAATCAGTGCAAAATCCTAATTGACTATTTTATATGTACTTTGTGTGTGTGATTGTGCACACGTGCATGAATTTATGACTCAAAACAATTCATAAATATTTAGAGGAAAGATGTTTCTGTGCTTGTTGGGTGGTGTGGGGGTGGTGGGATGTGGTGGGGTGACGTGGTGGTGATGGGCTTCACATGCTTCAGCAGAAAACCATTATTTTCACTAAAACCTAGCCATAATTAAATAAATAACAGAGATGCTGCAAAATGTTAAAATTTACTGACAAATTTGCTTTTGCCTATTGTTATGTAAAGAACTACAAAAGATATGCAGTGACGAAAGCTCATGAAAGCACACCAACAAGAAAACAACAGCTTAAGCTTCAAAGGTGCAACATTTTTGCAAAAACAAATCCGCAGGACTGAATTTGTTTACACAGGTGTGCCCTACTACAAAGTTTAGTTACATGACTCAGATCAGGAATCTTCTCTTTCCACCTCAAGCATGACATGTCACCTCAACCTAGCACAAGCCTCTGAGCTTTATGAAGAGCTGGATGGTCAGGATGCACCAGCACCCTCCAGCAATGAAAGCTTCTTGTCAGAGGATGACTATGGAAGACAAAACATTTGTCCTAGGCTGGGGGTCTGATCCCGAGGATGAAGATGAAGTGAAGTGGACGTGTATGAAGAAATGGAAATTGTGAGTGAATAGTTGAAAATCCATGAAGGATCATTATTTTCTTCTAAGAACATCATCTGGTCCACGTTGCCCCACTAGAACCATCATTTTCGCTCAGGAGAGATATGGTGTCCCGGTGTCACTCAATGCGGCGTGAGCCGCATGGAAAACATTGAAGAATGTTACTTATATTTGAGCTGAAATTGGTTCCACAATCAAACACAGTCAGTCTCAGTGTCATTGTGGATGTAAAACTAATGTTAGAGATAAACAGTCAAAATCCACCAAGAAATCTGTCATGGAGTTACTGATGTCTGCTTCTGATGTGAGCGACTCTGGTGGAACAGAGAGTTTCTCTAATTATCTGAGTTTTTACCTGCTGTAATTATTATGACTAAGTCAAATTGTAGGTGCGCCAGTGTGGCCTGTGTGTGGTGACAGCTGTATAAAATAACTCCCTCACAACAGCAACTGGTTTCACAAAGATCCTGCTTGACCTGCAGCTCATTTCAAACTCCAGTCCCCTTTTATTTAGAACATTCATGTTTCATTCATGTTTTTGATCACAGAAGAAAGAATAAATAATCAATATCATTGTTCACCATACAAACACTGAAGGGATCCGAAAATGTGAACGCTGAAAAGAGGTTGACGCGATGGAGCTACATGCTTATTGTAGGCTTTGATCCTGGCTGGAGTGCACCATTCCCGGGGTAAAGCCACTAGCAGCGTCTGGACAGAAGAGACGGGTTGGTCGATCTTCAGGGCCACCTCGTCCCTGAAGCAGTTCAAATCTGTGACATGTCGAGGCAGGCAGAACGCGTTTATGCGCTTCTGCTCCAAATGTGAACTGGCTGTCTGCAAGGAACACTAAACAGTTGTGTGCACTAATTGCAGCAACTAAACAATAACTCCCCCCCCCCACCCCCCTCACACACATACACATACAAACACACAATTTTTTTTATGTTTAGTTAGGAGTGAAGTCAAGTATGAGGATCATGTCAAAATAAACACTTTTGTAATATTTTAATATATATGAAGTTTTATTTGAGCATTTTTTTGTGCACAAGGGTCCTGGATGTGATTTTTTTCGCAAAATCTGATACTACACAAAAAATATGAGGGAATCAAAAAATATTTTTATGCCCCTAGATGACACTCCAAAGCCCTAACAATTCATCCCCAAAAACAGTCCTGTGGGCATAACGCATAAAAAATTATTTCATTTTTCCATTTTTTGTTGTCTTTTTAGATTGCAGTTTTGTTTATAAAACCTGGTATAAAATGGGTTAAATCTAAAAAATATACACATTTTTTTATGTTTTGAGAGGACTGAAGCTAAGGATGAGGTTCATGTAAAAAAATAAACACTTTTGTAATATTGTAATAATATTTCTATATGAAGTTTTGTTTGAGCATTTTTTCTGAGCACAAGGGTCCTGGATGGGATTTTTTCACAAAATCTGATACTACACAAAAAGCATGAAGGAATCAAAAAATATTTTTATGCCCCTAGATGACACTCCAAAGCCCGAACAATTCACCACCAAAAACAGTCCTGTGGGCATAACGCATAAAAAATTATTTCATTTTGAGCAGTTTTTTTAGATAGCGGATTTATTTTATAAAACCTGGAATTAAATGGGTTAAATCTAAAAAATATAAAAATATTTATTTTATGTTTTGAGAGGACTGAAGCCAAGGATGGGATTTGTGCAAAAAAAGATGTGACTTATTGCACAAATCCCATCCTTGGCTATATACACCTTTTTACTCTTGGACATTTTTTTGTGCCGAGGATCCCCAGTGTTGCATTTATTATTGTTTATTATCATTTATTATTATTATTATTTCTTATTAGATGGCGGGGGGAAAGAAACCGTTCCTGTGTCTGGTGGTCCTGGTCTGCAGGCTTCTGTGCCGTCTGCCAGAGGGCAGAGGGTCAAAAAGTCTGTGTCCCTGGTGTGAGGGGTCAGAGATGATTTTCCCTGCCCGTTTCCTGGTTCTTGAGCTGTACAGGTCCTGGATGGAGGGCAGGGGGGTGCCGATGATCTTCTCTGCTGACCGTACAGTCCGCTGCTGTCTGTTCCTGTCCTGTTTAGTTGCTGCTCTGTACCAGACAGTGATGGAGGAGCACAGGACAGACATGTAGAACTGGATCAGCAGCTCCTGGGGGAGACTGTACTTCCTCAGTTGCCTCAGGAAGTACATCCTCTGCTGGGCCTTTTTGAGGATGGAGGAGATGTTGGTCTCCCACTTCAGGTCCAGGGAGATGGTGGTGCCCAGGAACTTGAAGATCTCCACAGTAGACACTGGGCTGTCTGATATGGTGAGGGGAAGCAGTGTTGAGGGATGTCTCCTGAAGTCCACTATCATCTCTACAGTCTTGAGCTTATTCAGCTCCAGGTTGTGCTGACTGCACCAGAGTACCAGCTGCTCGACTTCCTGCCGGTATGCAGACTCGTCACTATCATGAATGAGGCCAATGACAGTGGTGTCGTCTGAAAACGTCAGGAGTTTAACCACAGAGTTATTGGAGGTACAGTCATTGGTGTAGAGGGAGAACAGTAGAGGTGACAGGACACATCCTTGTGGAGCACCTATACTGAGGGACCATGTTTCAGAGGTGATTTCCCCCAACCTCACTTGCTGCTTCCGGTCTGTCAGGAAGCTGGTGATCCACTGACAGATAGCAGGAGACACGCTGAGCTGGGAGAGTTTGGAGGAGAGGAGTTCAGGCACAATGGTGTTAAAAGCCGAACTAAAGTCCACGAACAGGATCCTGGCATAACTTCCCGGACGGTCGAGGTGTTGCAGGATGTAATGCAGTCCCATGTTCACTGCATCATCCACTGACCTGTTTACCCAGTAGGCAAACTGCAGGAGGTCAAGCTGGTGTCCTGTAATGACCTTCAGGTGGGCTAGAACCAGGCGTTCAAACGGTTTCATGACCACAGACGTCAAGGTGACAAGTCTGTAGTCATTCTGTCCTGTGATGGTAGATTTTTTGGGATCGGGGTGATGGTAGAGCGTTTGAAGCAGGATGGGACTTTGCACAGCTCCAGGGATCTGTTGAAAATGCGGGTGAAGATGGGAGCCAGCTGATCGGCACATGTTATAAACCTCTTCTGAATAAACTGATTGAAAGAAATACTTCTCATAATTCCTTGTTTAATTTTTATTTCCCTTATCTTTTATGGTAAACGGATCATTTATTACCATGAAAATAAACTTTATATAATTAGAGTTGCTTAATAACTTGTAGAAAATATTCACGATACCAAATTTCAATAATATACAGAACACAGGACAACATTTTAATAAGTAACTGCAGAATAAAAGGGAGAAGTAAAACTTCTGGTTCAAACTCCATCTTCACTGCTGTTGTTTAGCGTTGTCATGGTTGCTAGGCGACAGGACATGAGCAGAGTGTTAGGACGGGAACAGAAGGAAGGGTAGACTGTCCAAATTCACAAGACACCAACTTCTGGCTTTTGCAGTCTTGAAGGAACCATCCTACTTATACTGAGTAGGAGGGACTCTCAGCAGGATGCAGACCCTCAATTTGAATTTGTTTCTACTGTTGGAGACCATCATTGTCCCAGAACCAAAACCTCCAGCCACGTCTCAGATCCAGTTAATGCATCAGATAAGCAGCTGCTGCTGAAAGAAATATTCTTCTCTTTAACTTCTAAACAGCTTCAGAAAGGCCAGGTTTACCTGTTACCTACACTCCCATGTCCTCCAGCCAGCTGTGCCACTTTATCTTGTGACGGTAAGAGCAGTTGGCTGCTGCAAACATCCAACTGAAAGCCCCAAAACCAAAAACCAGCTTCCAGTCAAGGATGTTTACAGCAGCCAGACTGCCAGCTGCACCTGAGGGAACAAAGTACATGGATACACACACACAGATACATACTCAGAAACACACACACTTAACAAATGATCATCACCAGATAAACATGAGCAAGTCCATGATTTCTCCGCTCTGAACGAAGCTACTCCGCCTGGCTTTGTTTACCACGCCGGGCGGTGATTTTCCGTGAGGACTGGAAATTTGCGCCTGTTAATGTGCCTGTTTTTTTTATCATTTGAAGCTACTACTACTACTACTACTACTACTACTACTACTACTACTACTACTGTCATTTAGCAGACGCTTTTATCCAAAGCGACTTACATTGAGAGAACATACAAGCAAGAAATCAAAGAGAAGGAAACAATATAAGGAGGCGGACTGTTTGGAGTCCAGTTTAATTCCGACGCTGATACATCAAGTGTATCTTTTTTTTTTTTTTTGTAGAGATAAACTCCCAAATCGCTATCATAAATCATAAATTACTCCTACATTAAGACTGAAAGTGTTCTTTAAAGAGGTGAGTCTTAAGTCTGCTCTTAAAAGTAGCTGCTGACTCTGAGGATCGGACCAAGTTTGGTAGGTCATTCCACCATCGGGGGACAACAGAGGAGAAGAGTTTGGAACATGATCTCATGCCACGTTGTGGTGGAAGCGCTAGGCGTCTTTCAGCGGCTGAGCGTAGCTGACGCGTGGGAATGTAGTTTTGGATGAAGGAGTGAAGGTAGGTAGGAGCTGTGTGTGTTAGAGTCTGGTAAGCCAGAAGCAGAGCTTTGTACAGTTACAGCTACAGTTTTACAGCTCTCTGGACCTAGTCCCACTGTTTTTGCCACAGTCTACCGCCTAAACTTAACAAGGATTTTATTAATGACATTACTTCATTCCTCACTCATCTGTCTATGCTCTCACCAAATGTCATTCTGCTGGGCGATTTTAATATTCACATGGACAATATCAATAACCCACTTTCCAAAGACTTCAACTCCTGTCTGGACAGTTTTGGTTTTCAACAGTTTGTCAATTTTCCTACACACAGTAAAGGACATTTCTTGGACTTGATCTGCTGCACAGGAGTATCACTATCAGACTGTAAAACCGATCACCTCCCATACACAGATCACCTGCTGCTCTCATTCAATATTAACTTGTCCTTCTCCAAATCTAACCCACCACGAACCATATGCTTCCGTAAAATCAAGGACATTAACCTGGATAATCTAACATCACTAATCAACAACATTCCCAGTGCTGATAGTCTTTCTACAACAGATGAGTTTCTCACACACTACAACACAAACCTCCATAACATTCTTAATACTCTGGCACCATTCAAAACCCGATCTGTTTCTTTCACACACACAGCACCCTGGTTCACTCCCACCCTCAGACAACTTAAAGCAAAAGGCCGCCGACTTGAAAGACTTTACAGAAAGACTGGACTCACTATTCACAAGGACATGTACAAAACCCACTTCCTACAATACAAAGACACCATCTTTAAAGCAAAATCTGCATATTACTCTGGTTTAATCAGCTCCAACGAAGGCAATACAAAGACACTCTTTTCACTCATTTCTAACCTCACCAAACCTTCTCACTCTCTTCCATCTCATCTCTATTCATCTGAGTTTTGCAATACACTGGCTTCATTTTTCACCTCTAAAATTCAACTCATCCACCAGCAACTCACTCCTTCATCTACCTCTAACCCCCCTGCTCCATTCTTCCCAGCTCCTACCCATCTGTTTTCTACATTCATCCCTCCATCTGTCAGCCAAATCTCCACCTTTATTCAGAAATCCAAAACCTCTACCTGTCAACTTGATCCTCTCCCCACTGTTCTTGTCAAAGCTTCAACTTCTGCACTTTCCCCTCTCATCACTAACATTATTCAAACTTCCCTCTCTACCGGCACTGTTCCCTCCCCTCTCAAAACTGCTGCCGTCACCCCCATACTCAAGAAACCTGGCTCTGATCCCTCTGACCTCAATAATTTCCGTCCCATTTCAAACCTTCCCTTCATCTCCAAACTGCTTGAAAGAACTGTTGCTGCCCAACGCCACACCCATCTCTCCTCCAATAACCTTCATGAACAATTCAAATCTGGCTTCCGCTCTCTCCATAGCACTGAAACTGCCCTTGTTAAAATCACAAATGACCTCCTTCTCTCTGCTGACTCCGGTTCACTCTTCATTCTCCTCCTGCTTGATCTCAGTGCAGCCTTTGACACCATCTCCCATTCCATTCTTCTAGACAGACTCTCTTCCATTGGCATTACAAGCACTCCACTCTCCTGGTTCCATTCCTACCTTTCCGATCGCACCCAATTCATTCAGCTCAAATCTTTTACTTCTCGTTCCTTCCCTGTCACTTCTGGTGTTCCTCAGGGTTCTGTCCTTGGTCCCTTACTGTTCATAATCTATCTCCTTCCCCTTGGTTACATCTTCAGAAAACACCACATTCACTTTCACTGCTACGCGGATGACACCCAGCTCTACATCTCCAGCAAACCAAATTCCACACTTCCACCCTCCTCCCTAACCAACTGCCTCAACAAAATAAAATCATGGTTCACCTCAAACTTCCATAAGCTAAACAGCA
>SSNP01000630.1:0-12765 GCA_006937955.1 Pachypanchax playfairii
TAATTATATCAGGGCCCGAGCAAGAAACCACTTAAATTTTAAACTGCTGTGTGAGGAGTTTGACAATAGCTACGTTTACATGCGCCAAATTTCCCCAATCTGATTAAAATCTTGGTTGATCGGAATTCCCAAATCCCTGTTTACATGGACACTAACTGAAATGATCTGATCATGCCATGAGTACACATGCACCAAGCACTCAATCAGGTTAAATGAGTTGAGCATGCGCACAGCGAGTTGTCTTTTCGGGGGAAGAAAAAAAAGTAAACAAACGCCGTCCTTTCTGCACGTCTTTCCCGCCCCATCGTGTGCTCGAGCTGACTCACGTTATCCCCAATATGGACCTTCTGCAGGTGATTACCTTTATGTTTGGGTTTTTACTGGTCGCATTAACCAAGCTAGCGGCTGAATACATATTGCTACTGCTCCTCCACCACATGAGAGGAGAGCAGGATGACAGGATGACTGCGCCAGCAGACCACTTCTGTTTACCTCCCGCCATGTTCTCTACTTGAGTCTGCGAAAGCGGAAAGACGTCACGCTGAAGTTGTACGCATTGGGCTTTTTTCACCCTTTCTTTCCGAACGGGTGTGTACATGCACGTCTATCCGAATGAAGATCGGACAAAACCACCCCTCTCGATCGGAAGGAAATTTAATTCTGATCAGGCTGCATCAGATCAAAACATTCTGATTGACGTGTTTACATGACGTATTTTTTATCCGATTGGGCGTTTATTCCGATTAAATGTGCCCATGTAAACGTAGCTACTCACTATGGAGATTTGGTGTTACACACCGAGATCAGATGGCTGTCTAAAGTACGTATGCTTGCGTATTTCATGGACCTGCTTGAACCCCTGAAATCCTTCATTGTCGGCCAAGGGGAGACTTCACAATTTCCCTTTCTGGATGATAAAGTGTGGGCGCTGTCTGTTGCATTCCTATGTGACATTACGCAGCACTTGAACGAACTTAATCTCAAAATGCAGGGAAGAAACAAGACCGTGTATGAGCTCAACACGGCTGTCCGAGTATTTTCTGAAAAACTCGATGTACTAAAACAAAGTGTCTGTGTTTCTGATTACCATTTCTTCCCGACTGTGCAGAAAGTGATTTCGATGGATGCAGACGCGCTCCTGCCCTGTCAATCGCACTTCTTTGACGTGCTAACTGAGCTCAAGCACAACTACACATCAAAATTACACGACTTGAAGGACCATAGCAATATTTTTTTACTTGTGAAAAACCCATTCCTGATCAAGGTCCATGAAATGAAGCAAGTAAGCAACCAGCTCGGACTTGTGCAGCTTCAAATGGAATTCATGGAGTTAAAGAGCTCAGATGAACTTCAGCGTCAGTTTCGGATGATGGATGTCGTGGACTTTTGGAAACTGGTGGGGCACCTACCAAATATCTCCAGACTGGCAAGGCGCATCATCTC
Source organism: Pachypanchax playfairii (assembly GCA_006937955.1). Classification (NCBI taxonomy): domain Eukaryota; kingdom Metazoa; phylum Chordata; class Actinopteri; order Cyprinodontiformes; family Aplocheilidae; genus Pachypanchax; species Pachypanchax playfairii. Next base: position 1,444 of record SSNP01000630.1, read on the forward strand.
AATGTTTCCGTCAACATACCGGTGTGAAGCAGCATTCTCCGCGCTCTCAAAAATAAAATGTCGCAACCGAAACAGATCGAATCTGAAGCACACAGCAGATGCCCTTCGGATCGCTGTTTCCAGCACAGAAATCGATTTCAAATCACTTGTGCGGCAAAAGGAGTGTCAGAAATCACATTGAGTGTGAAGTAAGAACAGCATTACTCTTTTGCAAGCCCCTGCTGTTAAATAGACTGTGAAGATCAGTAAAAATGCTGCTTTTCTGCTGTTATGAGCAGTGATGATCAGTAAACATGCTGTTTTTCTGCTGTTATGCACTGTGATGATCAGTAAATGTGTGGTTTTTCTGCTGTTATGGACTGTGATGATCAGTAAACATGCTGTTTTTCTGCTGTTATGCACTGTGATGATCAGTAAATGTGCTGCTTTTCTGCTGTTATGCACTGTGATGATCAGTAAATGTGCTGCTTTTTTGCTGTTATTGACTGTGATGACCAGTAAACATGCTGTTAGTTATCTGCTGTTGAGCACTGATGATCAGCAAACATGTTAAGTAAACATGCTGTTTTTCTGCTCTTAAGGGGAGTGATGATCAGTCATGTGGGTTTTGTGGTTGCAGTGAAAATAATAAATCAGTTATTGCACTGTACATTGTTTTTCATTCCTTGGTAAAATATCACTATTATCCATATATTCTCAAATGTATAATGGTTTCAATGAGGAAAAGAGGGTGTTTGGATTGTGACTCTTGCAAAAATGTTTTTTTTTGTCAATGTGGCTCCCTATCAGGACAAGGTTGAGTACCAATGGCATACAGCATTATCACACAATATGGGAAATCATTCATAGTGATCACAGATCACAAGCCATTAGTCACTATATTTGGAAAACCACTGCATGCTGCTTCACATAGGTTACAGCATATGCTAGTACAGGTACAGGGGTACAACTTTGAGGTTATGTACAGGCCTGGGCCACAGATGGTCTTTGCTGACACACTAAGCTGTTTACCTAACCCTGAAAATAGCAATGAAGTAGAGGTGGACGAGTGTATAGATGAAGTAGTTCTTGAAACAGAAGACCCTGAAATGCAAACTGTAGCACTAATAAACTTCTCACCTGAGAAGCAGAACACTCTCTGTGTGTGAACAACCAAGGATCTCAAGCTCAGTGCACTGAAGGAGGTGATTCACCAAGAATGGCCAGAAAAACTGAGTGAGCTGCCGAAAAATCTGTGTGCTTTGTAGTCCTTCAGAGATGAACTGGCAATTGAGGCAGGAGTCATATTCAAAGGCAGGCAAGTACTCATTCCCGACTCAATGACTAACAGCATGTTAGAGCAGCTACACTCTCAGAAATAGAGGCACGAGACAAGTACATTTTTGTACCTATAGGTAAATTGTTCCCGCAAAAGTACAATATTGGTCTTTAAAAGGCCAGAAATGTCCCTCTGAGGGTTCAAATTGATATAAAGTACAAATTTGTACCATTTCAACTGCACCTGCAATCCTGGTCAAGGCTGGTTAATCTCAATTTTATTAAGTTTCATCTATCATTTTCAATTTTATGTTTCAGAATGTTGGTTTAAGACTTCAAAATGTGGCATAATTTTACTGTTTTAGTGGAAAAACTTCACAAGGTACAAAAATGGACCTGGACTACAGGGTACACCCCCAGCGACAAGAAGGGTACAAATTAGGTACAAAAATGTACTTGTCTCGTACCTCTATTTCTGAGAGTGTACATGCAAGCAATCAGGGGATTGAGAAAACACGCCGACTCACAAGAGAAAGTGTGTATTGGATAAACATGAATGAGGACATTGAGAGGATGTGCAGATCCTGTTGTGTGTGTATAGAATACCAGGATGCAAGTCCAAAAGATCCCCTTCATCCACACAAGATTCCAACAAAGCCATGTCAAACTCTAGCTTTAGATCTGTTTGGAGTGAATGGCTGTCAGTATCTATTGACTGTGGACAGATATCCTAAATTTCCTGTGGTGGATGAAATATCCACAGCATCTAGTCATGCAGTAGCAGAAAAGATGCAAATGCACATGTCATTATTTGGACGTCCTGATGAAATATTGACAGACAATGGACCACAGTATACAGGAGAAGCTTTCAAAAAGTTCCAAACCAACTGGGGAATCTGACATGTCACCAGTTCACCTCATTTCCCAAAAAGCAATGGATTTATTGAAAGACATGTTTGACACATTAAATCAACTGTCAAGAAAACTCTGAAGCATGATGGAAATCTACAGATGGCACTACTACAGATCACAGCGACACTGTTCAACAGCAAACTGCTATCACCTGCAGAACTGATCTTTGACAGGCCTGTCACCACCCTGCTGCCAAGTCAAACAGACCCTGGCAAAGAGGAACACAGACTTCACCTAGAACAACGAACAACAAACATGAAGGAACATCATGACAAAAACAGCCGCAGAGAGCTACCACCACTTCACCCTGGACAACATGTGACTGTGTTAAACAAGAAAAGGGAATCATGGTACCCAGCAACCATTGTGGAAAAAAAGCAGTGAACCAAGGAGCTGCATTGTACAGACACCGAACGGAAACCGATTCAGGTGCTGCAGGAGTCATCTGCGTGAACTGCTTAAACTAAACATGCAGGTCAACAAAAAGGGATTATCTTTGTAGAACCACAACAACAACTTGAGACTTGCAAAGATTGAAATGACCATGCAGAGAAAAACATTTAACCCTCACAAGGACAATAACACACAACATAAATTGCCACAAATATGTGCCAGATGTGGCAGAGTTGTAACTAAACCTGTTCAGTTCAAAGACTTTGTCTGAGAACAAAACATAAGAACAACAAAACAATGTTATGATTTACTATTCACTTTCTCATTATTTTGTTTTTCATGTGAGCAGTAAAGTAAGAGAAAAAAAGTCACTTGGTTAACGCAGACTTGAATGTTGAAAAGTAATCTTTAAAGGTCCAATATAATGCAAAATTCACTTTCTAATCCTGTAGACACTTGGCTGTGTGGATGGTTGTGACAGCTGCTCACATTGCTGTCAATGAATTGTAGAGTAACGTTAGCCTTCATGCTCAGACCTTTTCAGGAGTTATCTGCGGTCTAACTCTAGATTTTGGTGCTGCAAAGTCTTTTTGTTACCTGTTGTTGCCTGACCTGTCAATCACCTCAGGATGGTTCCGCCCACATAAAACGGAGCAGCTCTGGAGCTGGTAAAACGGAGGGGTTAGAGAGGAGCCGCTGCACTCAAACTGAGGGCTGATTTGTCCAGACCATGGCTCTGATAATTCATTGAGATATTTAAAAATGGTTTCAAGTTGGTTATAAAGTGCATAATATGGGACCTTTAATGTAACTGATATGATTGTCATCTGAAATGTGATACTTTAATTTTTTATTATCTACATAAGACAGATAAACGTAGACTTCATTGTGATGTATTCGAGTTTATGAAGTTTTCTTGCTTAACAGAGGGGATGGGATGTTGTAATATGTCAGAGATGCAATCTTGTGCCCTACACAGAGTAATACCACAGCAAGCTCCATCACTACTGCTGTTATTGGTTGTATGTCGATCACAGGAAGTGATCATGGATAAAGAACTTTTCCTATATTCCTTTGTGTCATTTTAAAACCCACTCAATAATACTTCAGTACTGTTTAAAACTAAAAAAGGTAAACCTTTCATTAGTTGCTGATCTGATGTGGAACAGAAACTTTGCAAAGTAAACACAAAGAACACAGGATTTTTAAGTAAAAATTGTAATTTTGGATTTTTTTTCACAGAATATCTGTCTAATATTATGCTCTTAGAACAATGTTGTAGTTTAAACATGTAAAGAAAACTTTTTAATGTTAACTGCTGCAGCTTTTAGATGTAGATTTTGGTGGGTTTTTATTTTTATTTATTTTCTGAATTCAGTTTAATAGAAACACTAACATTTAATTGTGTTTTTAAAATAACTTTAATAATCTATGCTCTCCATTTTCAAAAGCTTGGAAATGTCTCAAAATTAACAAAATCACGCTATATTTCGTACTTTCACTTCCTTTCACGGGCTTTTATTTTTGAAACAGCAGGAAGTCGTAACTAGTTTGCCGTATTTGTTATTTCTCACGAAGCGTTCGCAAGGTAGTCGATGAGTAAATGAGGCAGAACTTGAAGAAAGCTGTGAATACCAAAAAACATTTCCGTAAGTATTAACATTTTGTACTTTAAGTTATGCATTGATGACATAGAATTGTTGGCTGCCTTTTGTGATTTCCTCTCGAACACACGCAGTTTAAGTAGCTAGCTGGCTAGCTCTTGTCACACATTTTGGATATCTGTTGCTGTTAGATTTGGTATGAGAAAGTCTAGGTTTCAAAATCACAAAAAAGTTTCCGTTACGCTGTTCTTGCGGGGTGAGTTTTTTTTTCTCTCTTAGTAGAGGTTCCTTACGTGTGCAAAGCGTAACGCGCCCTGCACCTGCGTTTGTTTTAACTAACATGCGTCTGCAGGTTGTGTGATAGTTAAAGGAAGCTTTCACGCTGCACTTCAGCCTAACTAGTCAGAATCTCGTCGCCAGTTGCCACTTCTTTGAAGCATGTAAGGTATTTGCATAATCAGGGGTGCACATAAGTGGTCCGCACACATTGTCAAAATATAAAATGCGCACCAGATGAAAAGTTGCAACACGCGTTTGCGTACTTAACATTGGTTTGGCTGAGCTGCGTGAATTTTTAGGTTAATCAGAGGCGGGGTTCATTGTCAAATAAATGAAGAATTCCGTGGACTTCTTTTGTTTAACTGATATGTTTGTCAGCCAGAGCGCTGAAGTTCCAGCTGATCAGCTGACGCTGCGTCTGTGTATCAGTTTGTCAGTGTGTCGGATGTTCAGTCAGTCAGATCAGTGCAGCTGATTGCAGGATTCTGCATCGCGTCAAAACTGAAAAAAATCACTGAATAAGACAAATAGATCATCGTGGCACAGACGTGTATAACTACCTTTTTGTACTATAAAATACAGAAAACCACCTGTTTTAATCAACAGTATCAGCGTATTTGTCTGTGATCCGCGCCATTTTGAATGCGCGCAAAGCACTATGGGATATGCAGTCAATGCCCCATAACTGTCCACTGTAGCTTTTTATCTGACTGCATCACATTACAAACATCCTCATCACTTCAAAACAAAAAACAGTTACAGTAAATGACAGAAGCTCCAACAGCTGACTAATAAATTTCAACACCAAACTGTTAAATGTAGATTAAAGTGAACAATCAAACCTGTAAACAATCCAAACAGAACTCTGAAGGTTTTTTTTTTTTAACCAGTATTTTTATATTTTACTGGTTTCTCTTGATTTTTTCAACAATTAAAGGATTTTTATTGAAACAAATATAGAGCCAGGTAAAGTAAACAGACTGAATTTGAAGCTTGATGAAACCAAAAACAAAGCAGAGGAGCTCGGAAGAGACACAGCGAGACACATTTAAAACCCTAGGTTCTCTTCTGAGAACCAGGCCAAAAATATTATGTGCACCCCTGTGCATAATGTTGACCATGACGTTGACATTTTTTTTATGTGCGACGCAAGTGGGTATATTACGTCTCCATTTTTAGAGCTAATTAATTTTAAAACTGCATTATTTTGGAGGTACTTTCTAGGAGCTGGGATATGTTTTCTTCTGAGCATATATCAATTAAAGCTTTCGCTTGGCTGCCGCTCCAACTTTGATCATTAGCCAAACGTGCAACAAGTCCTGCATGTGTGTTTGTTTTGATTGTATTCACGATGCCCTATTATTTAACCACAGTATGATGCTAACTCCAATACAGTTTGGCAGTTGTAATCCACATCCTGTATTTCAGTGTTTCCCAACCCTGGTCCTCAAGGCACACTGTCCTGCATGTTTTAGATGTTTCCCTGTTCCAACACAGCTGAGTTAAATGAGCAAATTACCAAACAACTTGTCTTCTAATTTGCTCATTTAACTCAGCTGTGTTGGAGCAGGGAAACATCTAAAACATGCAGGACAGTGTGCCTTGAGGACCAGGGTTGGGAAACACTGCTGTATTTGGTCTAGTCGAAGCGGATTGAGACCCACATTTGTAGGTGGACCGAGTCCACTTGTTTGGTTTAAATAAGAGTCCGTTTGCGTATTCACAGTGGGCTCTGTGCACAACTCCACTACTTCCTGACTTAAATGTCTTTACATAGAGATATGTATATTTAGATTAAAACACCATATAAAGGTTTTACTTAGGTTTTCAGTCAAATTCTTGCCTGATGATAAAATCTCTCTTTTTTTTTTATAAAGGAAATTGGTGGGTTGTATGCACAGCTCCACTACCTCCAAGTCAGCTCTTTGTTTCTTGTCTTTCATTACTGGACAAATCAATTAATCCAGGTGTCTGACCATTGTTGTCGTTGTTACTGAGGTTACATGAAAGTTAGCTGTCGAGCTGTTAGAGAGGAAATCAAGTGACTAGAACCTCTTAAGGTTTTCATGTTTTTTGAAAATGTTGATTTCCAAAATATTTGTTATATTTTGCAGTTTAAGATGGCACCACGTATCAGTCCAGTTAAAGATGCAATGAATCATGTTATTTCGAAAACGGACAAAACATCAAAGCTAGAGGTGAAGTACATCAATGCAGTGAAAGGTAAGATGGCATATCATGTAGCAAATTTAATCAAAGATAGTTGACAAAGTCAAACTATCCCAAAGTTATCTGAACATTTTTTATAACTTATTTATAAGAACACACTGTTATGTTTTATAGGACGTGGTGTTTTTGCAAAAACTTCAATTGACAAAGGAGAGTTTGTGGTTGAATATCGGGGAGAAAGGATCACGGAAGATGAATCTGAGAGGAGGAGGTGAGTGTACCATCCTGCTTGTGCTGCCTTTATGTTTGCATTTAAGTGGCAAGGCAAAACGTGGTGGTGAGGATTGATATATTTATGCAATTTTAAAAAGTATAGCTGGCACTTGCACAAGTTATTTTTTTATTTTTATAATTTCTGCTTTTCATTTGCATTTGTTCTTTTAAGCATTGATGCCTCAAGAGAAGATGGATCCCTTGGTAGACTCATAAATGATGACCACAAACAACCAAACTGCAGAATGAAAAAAATTACTTTAAATAGTATACCCCACCTTTGTTTATTTGCCTTAAATGAAATAAAAGAAGGTGAAGAAATAACCTATGATTATGGAGGTTCAGACTGCCCATGGAGGACACAGGTAAGTTACTCAGTAAACTATAAGGAAAAACATGACAAGCTTTGGAGAATACATCTAGACTTGTGATCAATGTCAAAAACAAAAAAAATGTTTGTTAAATGTATTAGGTTATTGTTATATTTTAAAGACAATATAGTGGGAATATGGATTTTACTTGATTCTATATCAAGTGAAAACTAATTGATGTTAATCTTACTTGTAATTTTTTTTTAAATATGAGCCTTGGATGCAGCACTTTGTTGTTCATGTTTGTGTACCAACAACCCTTTGTTAACTGTTCCAGCCATCCACCAGAGCAAGTGTGGAACAGACACAAACGGATGCCAGTCTTCTGTCACCTCCTTCAGGCTCTCAGCAGCCCAAGCATGGCTCTGAGGACGACAGACCTTCTAAACAGGTAATTTATTATGATACAGTTCGACATTTAAACAGTTTTTATTTTTCTCTTCAATTCTTTCTCATGTATTCTGTTCACCAGAGACAGATTTAGTTACCTAATCTGCATTTCTGGACAGCTATAGTGTCCCTGTGGCAGGTTTTAGGTGCAGTTGAGCAGGATTTGAAATGTAGGGAAGGGTCAGATGTGCCCTGAACTATGTGATGTGTTGACATGGTGTAGGTCTGATTGTCATTTGATGGCCAGATGTCATAAAATGCAGCAATCAGCGTCCTGTATGTTGAAAAGCGGCTGCAGCGCTTCATCTGGGGAAAATTCAATGCAGGATTACAGTTCTAAATAGGCTTATTGGGGGTCCTTTGTGGACCCTCACGGCGTCCCCACAGCACACATTAACCAGTGCAAACTAGTGTGTTTAGAGCTGGAGCAAAGTCAGTCCCCATAAGGACATGTGACTGAGTGTGTGTTGGGTCCCCATGAATCATGTCCGATCAGTTTTAAACACCAAAACCACTTGCAAGACCAGAACATCGTAGATGTTTGGAATATTTTCTGAGATATGGTTTTCATCTATTTTAGGGCTTTTCTTCACCATTTCTTCTCATGATTATTGGTCTTGATTGGCAATTTTTACTGTATTTTTTAAATATGAGCCTTGGATGCAGCACTTTGTTGTTCATGTTTGTGTACCAACAACCCTTTGTTAACTGTTCCAGCCATCCACCAGAGCAAGTGTGGAACAGACACAAACGGATGCCAGTCTTCTGTCACCTCCTTCAGGCTCTCAGCAGCCCAAGCATGGCTCTGAGGACGACCCTAACCCTAATCGCCGCAGAGAAGGAGAAGTTGCAAGCATGCCTTTGGAGGCTTTTTTATCACGAGATACTTCTGACCAGCACGAAGATGTTGACTGGGCACTCACAGAAGTTATAAAAAAACTCTGCCGGCACTTCTCAAGAATTGTCACCAGAGGAAAACGAGGGCGGCCAGTTCCAATTCTTCTAACACCTAAAATGTTGTCTGCTTTGGAACTCCTTGTAAAACTGAGGGAATCCTGTGGAGTTCCAAAAGACAACTTGTTTTTGTTCACAAGATCAGAGGCCACGACACATTTCCGAGGTTCAGACTGCCTCCGTACCTTTTCACAAGCCTGTGGGGCCAAGTCTTCAAGGTCACTGACATCTACCAAATTGCGAAAACATGCTGCAACACTTTCAACTGTCTTGAACATGACTGACACAGAAATGGACCAACTGGCTAATTTCCTGGGACATGATATTAGAATTCATCGAGAGTTCTACAGGCTTCCAGAGAAGACGCTACAGCTTGCAAAGATTAGCAAAGTTTTGATGGCCCTGGAAAATGGAAGACTGGTAGAGTTTCATGGGAAGAACTTGGATGACATTCAGATAGACCCAGAAGGTAAGTCTGTCCTGTTTTCTGTTGATCATCTGTAATCCTCCCTGAACATGATCAGTCAAGTGTTCAATTGACCTTTCACAAAAGCCCTGCCCCCTTGGTTACTGTTGCTATGTCCGTCAAGCTTTCTGTAGATGAAGAGTGTTAACTGAAGTCACAGTGGGGATCGCTGGCATACAAGGGCATGTTTGTGACTTGTTTGGTTGCAATATCAATGTGATATCTTCTAGATCAAGACAACAGGGGTTACAATATGCTGTGGAGGGAAATATTTGAAATGGTAAATGGTCAGTATTTATATAGCGCTTTTATCAAAAGCGCTTTACAGTATACGTCACATTCACCCATTTAAACAACACATTCACATCCCAATACGCACATCGGGAGGCAAGGAGGGTGAAGTGTCTTGCCCAAGGACACAACAACAGATGACTAGCGGGAGTGGGTTTCAAACCGCCGACCCTGCGATCATTGGCCGACCCACTCTACCACCTGAGCCACCGTCGCCCCAATATTTATAACATTAGAATATGTCACAAGGAGGATTTAACAATTTTCTAGGCTAAAGCTGTCACTCTAAAGCATGTAGGTGGGGCGGTTAGGTGGGGCTATGTGCATCACACATTATTATTTATTGATTAGCAGACTGGAAAGCATCAGCGTCCCATAGTGCAATTAATCAGTTACATCAGGTACTAATGTAATATTTTTGTTCGGTACCAAGGTTACTGTGTGCAAGTTAGCTAACATGTACAGATACGTCATAAACATGATCAGGTGGGATAAAACTGCTGCACTCTGGCACCGCTGTCTGCTGCTCATCGCTGTTTCTCTCCATTGGACTCAGACACCAATAAAATATTTTTCATGTTTCCAGCCGTTTATTTTCCAGACATTCAGCAGGAATGAAGCTTCCACACAGTTTAATCCATCATAAGCGCTGCTCCAGTTGTATTTTCAGGTTTGATAAGGAGAAAAAAAAAAAACACAACTCTCCCGACAAATTCCTGTGATACTTTTGGTTTGGTTTATATTATCCATAGGCGCAACGATTTATCATCTTGTGGGATGTCGGACCTAGCTTAGTCAGGAGATGCTAATGATGTGAGATTGGACAATGACCATTTTGGGAGAGGGGTTTGTGAAAGATCAAACTGTTTTTTGTGACCTAAACAGAAAATGTTCTCAACTTGGATGAGAAGGATGATGACAACGAAGATGACGATAATGAAGACAACAACAACAGTGCTGTGAAGGGAAACTCCTCTCCTATTGGTAGTTTTGAAAAGTTACTATACTACCAGTACAGAAGTTGCCTTATATTAACTTTTTGCCATTATTATTAGTTCTCTTACACTTCATGTATAACCTGGTTTGAGCTTACAGATCTTTTTTGACTAAATATAGCTTAAGGGAAAAAGGAGGACTCTAAAAGAATGTGCTAACTCTAAGAATTTGAATATATTTCTAATATTGAGTTTTCCTTTAACAAATCTTCAGTCTGCTTTTTTCTTAAGTACAACACAATATCTGAATTGTTGCATTTAATGGTAATGTTACCATTAAAACATGTTGCTATAACTTTCATAGAACCATCAGCAGTGCAAATCCTTCAAGATGGGAACAAGGCAACAACACCACCACCACCATCTAAGAAACGTAAGCCTCCACCCTCGTCCTCATCAGATGATGATCAGGAGGAGATCCCATTGCTAGTCGACACCAAAAAGTCTTCCTCCAGAGGTAAGCCCATACTTAAGAGTTTTGTCTGCTTGTTGTTTAAATTTAAAATAGTTTGAAATTACAAATCATCCTGTACAGAGCCACATTGGGCGTCCAGCAACCTCCAGGGTGAATTACACCCTGGACAGTTCACCTGCATGTTGCAGGGAAGACAGACAGAGCAAACAGTCATGCACACACGTACTCGCACATAAGGGTAATTTAGAGAGATCTTTCAGGCTAACAGTCATGTTTTTGGACTGTGGTTGGAAGCAACAGTGCGCACAGGCAAACCCATGCATGCACAGGGAGATGTATCTGTAGAATAGAAAAAAATATATAAGCATTACATTATCGTGCTACCTAGGATGGATAGTTACTTTAAAAAACCAATCTAAGATACACATGGTTCTGGTGTGACATTGGTCACTATAATAACTAAAATTACTGTCATATTTGAAACATTTGTATATATTTTTTTATATTTATATTTTTATATATATATTTTTAATATATTTTATATATTGCACTC
>SSNP01000631.1:0-13645 GCA_006937955.1 Pachypanchax playfairii
CTCTTTAAAGCAGCACAGGGATGTTCTGTGCCTGTGTGTCTTTGACTGTGGTGATCTTTTATAACATTTGGGTAGAAAGATCACACAATAAATGTTGTTGTTTTTAACGGTTTTATATGAGTGTTAAAGATTTTAGAGCTAAAACTGAGTCATTGAGATTTATGAAACAGATTTAGTTTTTAAATTTGGGATTAAACATTTATAAGGAATGAGATGAAGATCTAGAGTACATCATATCAAAAGTAGGTTCTCGAGAACACTGAGACCAAAAACTTTCACCTGAACAAGAAACAGAAACATACAATTTCATTAATTTAATGTTTGATCTATAACTCCTGCATTATGTTCAAATTCAGAAGTCTTTGTAAAGTTTTCTGTCAAAGACGTGAGGGCCTGGTTGATCAGGTAATCTTTAATCATTGGTGTTCATAAAAGCTTAATGCTAATGGAAAATTTAGTATAACACTATAATTAGAAATCTGTTAATATGGTATTAGTTATTGATTGGTTAATGTAAAATCAGCATATCCAACTCTTCTAGTTGGATTTAAATATAAAAGTAATCACAAAGAAACATTATTAGTTTCATGTTTTCTGAATTATTTAGTTTTCTGGCTGTATTTCATTTATATTCTTCACAGAATCTTAAATTTAGCTTCAAATATGTGTAAACATTTTGCTTTGTGTTCAGTAAAGTTGTTTTTGTTTCTGTAGGTAATTCAACTATAAACTGTGAAAACCCTTTAGAAAATACTCCTGTGGAATTGGGTCCTGTGATTGAAGGTTATAGAGGTAAACTGATGAAACAAACAATTGAGAGTTTCAATTTAACTGAAATTTTCTTCATTCTTGAACATCATTTTTCTATATTTGAATCATGTTTCACATGAAATGCGTATTTGTGAAATTGAAACGGGAGGATTGATTTGTGGATTCTGGTGTTTCCACCCTGCAGGTGACGTGGAAGTGTTTTATGGTATCACACCTGGGAGCAGAGTGGAGCTGCAGCCCTACATCTTTGAAGAACACCTTGAGTTTCTGGAGCTGATCTTCACTCCTGGTGACACAGAGGCGATTGTTCGTACCAAGAAGACACTGGATGCAGACGTCCTGTTAGATGTGAGTTTGGCTGTTCCTGGATTATCATGCACCAAAGATGTCTCACGGTCTGATTTCATTTAAAGAAACCTTGTTATTCTTCTCTCCTTTTGTATTGATTTGAAGTGGAGAAACAGTTAATTGTTGCAACAGAACTAAAACCAGTGTGTTTCTATGTTACAGTCAGACAGCGTCTTGTATTATATGGTCAAGTGTCAGTCTCTTATTTATGAGGTGGGTGAAATTACAAAGATTTGAGAGATGTAATTTAGTAACAGGCTGATTTTTAAATCACTGATTTTCTTTGCAGTGTGCAAACAATCGCAAACTGAAGGTGACTGATATCAATGACAACAGCCCAGTATTTCAAAAGAAGCACTACAGCACTACTGTGTCTGAGGTAAGTCAGTGTGATCCGCTGCAGGCAACTTGCATGATGGATGTTCACATCTGGGATGATCAGCTGATTCTCTGCAGCACAGTCTTTGTTATTATTGCAACACAAAATGGAGAATTAAAACCAGATAGCAGTTGAATAATTACAGCAATACAATTAATGTGCAACACTTGTGACTTAATGGAAAAATTAATGAACACATGCACATGTTTGCTTCTCTCATTTCTCATTTCTTCTTTCAGATTCAAAATGTGAACTCTGAGGTTATTCGAGTGACGGCTGTGGATGCTGACAGCTCCTTAGAAAACAACAGAGTGACATATTCTTATGTAAGAATTTGGAAAATGTATTTTTTTTTACTTTCTTTTTCTCTGTATTTTTAAGGTGTTGATGAAAAATCTCAGTACAATTTGTGTTTAATTGAACATCTTTCATTTTTTTAATGCTCTTCATACTCTTATCTATATAAAATATATTACAGTGTTAGAGATTGTCTCAGTGGAACTTACCAAAGCACATCAGTTTAAGAAAACACGTGTACCAAACAGAGATAATTAAACATGCTTCTACAAAACACTTAAACTAAAGAAGCTTCAATACATAGAGACCCACCAAACCCAATAATATGATTCAAAACATTCAGAACCTCAATCCACCAGTAAATCCTCCATCTGTATATTTTCTTTTCAAAATATGTGATCTGAAAAGTTTAGAAAGATGAATCTTTAGAATAGAGAATAGAATAGAATGCCCTTTATTGTCATTATACAACGTACAACGAGATTGGAGAGCTTCTCCTGCTTCAGTGCAAACAGTAATAGATAGTAAAAAAGAAGAAGAATAAAAATAGACATAAAACTATATTGCACAGATAAAAATATATATATTTATAACTGATTTAAGATGTTTAAAAGAAACAAACAAAAATACTTTTATTTTGAAAAATTAGTAGTTTTCCCTTTTATTTGTGCTGTTAAATTATTGAACAAATGAGTATAGAAAAACTTCACAGAATACTAATACATAAAAAACTGTGACATCTTCAACATTTATATAAAACCTTTGTTTTCACTCTGAGGATAAATAAACTGAACAACACAAACAGACTTATGATGGTTTTCTCTCATTAGGAACCACAAACTGAGGACTTTTCTCTTACAAACTCTGGGGCTTTTATTTTGATGAGACGTTTGAACTACAATTTAATTCAAAAATATAACTTCATTGTGACTGCCAGAGTAAGTGAAAACAATCAAACACTCAAAATCTGCTCATTTGGATCCAAAATCTTTGCCATTTATTTACATTGTTTATTTACACTGTCTCACTGTCATTTGCTGCAGGATGATGGTGGACTTAGTGACACGGCCTCTGTTGAGATCAACGTGCAGGACTTCGATAATCTGAATCCTTATTTCAGCCACAGCATGTATGAGGCTTTTATTCCAGAGAACCAGGTGAGTCTCAGTATCTCAAGTCATGTAACTTTTCACTGTTCACAGACTTTTAAGGGACTTTTTTATTTGATTGTTACAAATAATTTAGCTTCACTTTTGGACATATTGCTTTTAAATTAGCATCAGTCTTTAACACACCTGTTTTTTTTTGTTTTTTTTCCAGAATGGTGGTTTTCACAGAATTACCCCGGAGCCAATAAAGGCTCACGATGGAGACACTGGGATTAACATGACTTTAACATACAGTATAGTTTCTGGTAACCGTCAACATGTAACTGCTGAGACTTTGTTTCAGACATTTATGTCTGTGTTATTTTTAATTTGAGAAAACAAAGTGAAACATTATTTATGTTTGTACAGTTGTTCCAGCAGAGTACCAAACAAACTTTGTCATCGACTCCAGCAGCGGCGTTTTATCTGTGATGACATCAATCGACAGAGAGAAGATGAACATGAGTCTGATCTCTATCAGAATCAAGGTACTGATGATTTCATCTGTTAGTCAGGTGACTGAATTAGATCAGATTCATACTGCTGGTTTGATTCAGTTCTCAAGAACAACTTGTTCTATAGAGACTCTGGACTATAACTAAAAAACCCTTATAAAGATGGTTGATTAAACGTTGACTACGGCATTAAACTGTTTACTTTGTACCACAAACACACAGTTCATAATAAACAGGTGGTTCTGTATGTAACTCTCTGGCTCTCCAGGCAGCTCAGACCGATGATCATCTGAAGACAGCTGATGCGATGGTGCTCGTCACGGTGGAGGACGTGAACGATAATCCTCCAAAGTTTGATCAGACCGATTACTCTGTGTCTCTTCTGGAAAACTCGCTCTTTGAGACGGTTGTTTTTATAGCTGCTGTTACTGATCTGGACCAGGTAGATGTTACTTCAAGTCATTTACAGTCTGTAAACATGTTAAATATGTATAATTAAACTTTGTTCTCTCTGTGTGACGTTCCTCAGGGAGGATTTGTTGGAACTCTGCAGATTCTACCAGAATCAGCTCCTTTCTCCATCAGCGCTGACGGGACGGTGAGAGTGAAGAACTCCACAGCTTTGGACAGAGAAACCACAGAAGAGATCACGTTTGAGGTGAGTTATCTATCTATCTATCTATCTATCTATCTATCTGTCTATCTATCTATCTATCTATCTATCTATCTATCTATCTATCTATCTATCTATCTATCTATCTATCTATCTATCTATCTATCTGTCTATCTAGATATCTATCTATCTATCTATCTATCTATCTATCTATCTATCTATCTATCTATCTATCTATCTGTCTGTCTGTCTGTCTGTCTGTCTGTCTGTCTGTCTGTCTGTCTGTCTGTCTGTCTGTCTGTCTGTCTATAATCCGTTATTGGTGTCTGAGCACCAATAACGACTTCATGCATGAAAAGACTCTAAATATTTTAAATGATTTATTTGTTTCATTTTTAACACAAACCCAGTTTCATCTGTTTTGTCATTTTAAAGATTGAAGCAAAGGAGACAGAACCACCAAACCATGTTGTTAGAGCAGTTGTCACGGTGACCCTCCTGGATGAGAACGACAACAGCCCCAAATTCACCAGCAGCAAGTATGAAGGGAAAGTATTTGCGAACCAGACAGTAGGAATGCTGCTCGTTCAGGTGAGAAACTGAAACAGATTCTTAAATCTGTATTATTATTTAAAACTGTGTTTTCAGTTGTTTTAACTGTTTTTCACACTCGAGGTATCAAACTGGTTTGTACATTTCATATAATGTGATTTATATGATTTAATTCTAAGGTTGAGGCAGAGGATCTGGATGCTGGTGTGAACGGAGACATTAAATATTCCATTGACTTTGGAAACCATGAAGGATTCTTCTCTATCGATGAAAACAATGGAATGATTTCACTAGTTGAAACAATTCCACTGCAGGAAAACAAGCTTTTGGAGTTCCTGCTCTATGTAACAGCCAAAGATGGTAGATACTATCATAGTTTAGCAGCACTATCGTTTCCTAAAAGTAACCAGCTACATTGTAGTGAATCAGTAAAATCCAACATTTTAAGTCATGATTCTGATTATTTTGCATGTGCACGAGACAAATCCCTCCTATAGTCCTAATAACCTCTATCCTTCTAATTTAAATCTATACTTGTGCCAAAAGATATGAAATCTTTGCATGTCTGAATCTTGAAACTTTCAGCTGATGTCCTTCAATCTGTGACATCACTTCAAGCTCTTCAGCTGTAGCCGTTTTCAGATCTACTCTGATCCTAAATCTGTTACTGAAACCATCTAGATCAGTGGATTACTGATGCATGTTCTCATTTTCTGCATCATTTGATACATCATGAAATTGTTTTTACAGCTTTGAGTCATTTGAAAACATTGTCTATTTAGTTAATTTGCTAACTTTGGTTTTATATTTTATAGAACTTTCTATAAAAATTAAATGCACCAAATCATAGTGAAATAGAAGACTTGTATTCAACCTGCTTCTTATGCAGCCTGTTATGTTTGAGTTTGGTTGAGTTCACGTGCACTGAGAAGAGACTAGATGGCAGTTTATAATAAACGTTTTCACTGCAGTTATTATTTCCTATGTATCTTCTTCTTTAGGGGGAATCATATCCCGTTCCACCTCAGCACAGGTGATCATTCGGGCTCCAGGAGACTCAAAACCTCAGTTTTTACAGAAAGACTACTGGGGTTCTGTAGAGGAGGAGCAAGATCCAGGAGTTGTGATTCTTAAGGTGAGATTTAAATCAAATTTCAACAACTGATTTTCAGGAAAACAAAGATTTTATCTACCATTAGATTCAGTTTGTATTTTGATGGTCATGCTGATTGTTTCCAGGTGAACTTCATTGCTGAAGCTTCGGACTCGGTGACCCTTAAAGTTGAATCTTCAGCTGATAAGTTTTCCATCTCGTCCACCGGTGAGCTCGCCACCAAGGTGAAGCTCGACTATGACGAAGGCCCTCACAACTACTCAGTGGAGATCTCCATCACTGATGGTGTCACCAGTGACACCGCACTCGTGCACGTTCATGTCACTGACATCAACGACAACAGTCCTGTTTTCACCTCCAGCTCCGTCACTAAGTCTGTCCCAGAGGACACAGATGTTGGATCTAATGTCACACAAGTTGAAGCTACAGACAAAGACAGCGGCTTCAACAAGGAGCTCAGATACTCACTGAGAGGAGGAGGGGGGGTGTTCTACATTGATCCTCTGTCTGGGACGGTGAGTTTAGCTGGTGTGCTGGACCGGGAGACCACAGCAGAGTACAACCTGCTGGTAGTGGCTGAAGATCAAGGTCGTCCAGCCAGATCAGCCACCGCCTCACTGCTGGTCCAGGTCTCAGACATCAATGACAACGTCCCAAAGTTCTCTGAAGCTGAGTATCAGGTGGAGGTCTTAGAATCAGAGCCAGTGGGCACAAGCGTCCTCGTCTTATTGGCTGTAGATTCTGACGAAGGTGCAAATGGGAGAGTCACTTACAGTATTTACCAGCAAACTCCTTCATCAGAGCCTGCGGTTTTTGAGTTGGACTCCTCCAGTGGAATCCTGCGTCTGACCCAACCACTGGACTATAGCAAGGTCAACATGTACACCCTGAGGGTTCAGGCCTCAGACGGGGGGTCTCCCTCTCTAACAGGAAACAGTTCGGTGGTGGTGAAGGTGAAGGATGTGAACAACAACCCACCAGAGTTCAGTCAGGAAACTTATGAAGCAGCTGTTTCTGAGAACCTGGCTTCTGGTGCGTCCATCCTCAGTATGGAGGTCACTGACAGGGATGAGGTGAGGTCATCAACATATATTATAACTAGACACAGAAATAAAACCAGCGCCCCCTCATGGCTGGTCCTTATATATGTGTCATGCTCCACTTGCTCCAAGTTGTCTGATAAAATGAATCATCAGAAATCATTTTCTGATTCAGACTTTTGTTGATTCGTGTAGTTCTTCTTCTCTTTCTGCTGTATGTTCATTGTATACAGTCTATCTAATTATTAATTATAATAATAATGGCTTGATTGTGTCTCTGGTGAGCAAAAGTACAGAATATACTGCTTTAACTTGTGTTCAGTGGAGATGGACCTATCACATGTTAATATGTTCTAATGTTACGTGTTATTAAAAGGGTTATTCATGTCCCTTTAAAGAACTAAAGCTGTTTATACCTGATGATTGCTTCGGATTCTGAACCCTTCTGAGATATTTGACACGTTTCTTCCTGCTCAGGGAGGATTTTCCAAAGGTCACTTCCTCTACAACAGTGACACATTTGAGATCAACAAACAAGGCGTGTTCTCACTGAGGAAGAATACAACGTTGGACAGAGAGACACAGGACAGCTACATATTACAGGTAGAATCATCATTCTGTCCAGCAGTTTTGGAGGAAACACATTTATATTTAGTATTTTTGATGGTGACACTTCTCACCTGACTTTTGTGTCCAGTTTTATTTAACAGGGAATTTAATGGTTATTTATTAGTTGAAATTATAACATGAATTGTATTTTCTACGTGCTGAAATGAAGACAAATATTGTTGGTCCTTGTTTGTTTGAAGAACAGAGACGTGTTTATTGCTGCGTTACATCTATAAACTGCTGAGTCTTTATCTCTACTGTTGGTTGAACAAACTGTGAAACTTAAGCAACAGAGCTCATAAAGTTTTGATAAGATCCATTTATAACAGGTTGTGTCCTTTAACAGCTCCTTTATCAAGTTTTTTTATTTCATGGATAAATAAGCAGGTAAGATTGATTCATAAAGTTCATCTTACAGATACATGATCACACCGCCTGACCAAATAAAGAGCTTCTCAGTTTGTTTGTGACAGATACACTCAGATAAACAGAGTCTATGAGGTTAAACCCTCATGCTCCGTCTCTTTAACTGTGTAGGAGGAGGAACAAACCAACAGACTGCGAGCTGCAGTGTGTTTGACTGAAAACTGACTTGAGACCATTCTGAGATCTGAATAGAAGCTTTACTTTAAAACAAATGAGATACAGTGTAAAAACTATAAGATCATGTGATATGAGTCTGTCTGTCTGGATCTGGCTGCTGTATTGGAGCCCTGTGGGAGGTGATTTACCCCCAGACCAGGAAACAGAGTGTTACAGTGATCTAAACATGATGAATGCATGAATGTAGATAAGAGAAATCATGTCCGGTTCTCTGGAATCTGATGGTCAACAGTGTTGAAAGCTGAATTCAGATTCAACAGAACCATGACTGAACATTTATCTGCATCAGCAGCCGTTAAGAGATCATCATGATTAATGCTGTTTCAGTGGAGTGAAGGATGGATTTTCATTTTATTTAAGAAAGGTCTGAAATGGTCCAAAGAAGAAGTAGATTTAGGATCTGATCCGGATCACCGTCTGGATCCAGGAATAATTTGCAGGATTCTTCATCATTGTGAGATAGAAGCTGTTTTTAACATCTGCATGTAACTCTACAACCAGGAGAGGATTCAGGTGTACAGGGGCCCCTAGGCTACACTTGTCTGAACCCCCCCCCCCAGTCATCACCACCACCACACCCTCCGCTTGACCAACGGGGGCCCCCAGAACACACGGAGCCCCTAGGCTCAATTCATGTCTATCCTGTGCATTAATCCAGGTTTGTCCACAGTCAATGGTCCAGATGTTTGGTAAAAAAATACAGTGTGAGTTCCCAACAGGTTCTACAAGATACCAAGAATTAATCTGGATCGTTACAAAGTTCCAGATATTTTGATCCAGAAAAGAAACAAATAAAGAACTTTCAGCTTTTTTTTTATCTCTACAAGAACAAACGATGTTATAAACCTGCAACAAACACCAAACAGATAGTCGAGACTCTGGAATCAGACGTGTGGAACAGATCTGATGTTCCTTCTAAAGTTCTGGATCCAGAAGAAAACCACCAATAAATACTGAACTAATAATGAATCAATATCAATCCAGCTGTTAAAGGTGTTTTCATGATCAATGAATCAGATAATGTTGATACAACAAAGAGACTCTTATTTTGGTGTAAATCATATGGAGGAACTGAGATGTTTGATGGAGGATTAAAGTTACAGACTGATCTGGCGTTATTATTAATTTCAGTAAGAGGAGAATGAAACATATTCCTGCTTCAGTTATAGACAGGAGTGATGGAGGGATGCAGAACAAAACAGACAGAACAAACAAAAACAATATTCAAAACAGTGTAGAACCACATTCTAGTATAGTTCCTGTTTTAATTTAAGAGGTTTATAAAATAAGAGGAATTTGCATCATTCACTGTCCCAGAATGGAGGTCAAGAAGTTCCTTTAAATATTTACAGAGAAGAACCAAGAGTTCATCCATAGTATACAAAAACTATAGAATGTAACATTATCCTCCTCATCATCATCATCCTCTTTCTCCTCTTCCTCATCATCATCACAAGAAGTACAACAATTAAAAACAAAAGGAATTCAGTAAACAGGACGAGCAGAAATCATGTGTGTGTGTGTGTTTGTTGAAGGTGACAGTAAAACTCTGTGTGTTTTCAGGTCGTGGCAGTGGATCAGGACCCCGATGGTTTGAGTGCCACTGCTCAGATCAACATCACTGTCCTGGATTACAATGACAACAGCCCACAGTTCTCAGATATTCCAGACCCCCTGCAGATTCCTGAGGGTGACTACTCGAAGGAAACACCAGGAGAAATATTCACCATCATGACCACAGACACAGACCTTGGACCCAATGGAGAGGTCTCTCTCTCCCTCACGCCACACCCACTTTTCACTTTCAGAGAGGTGAGACAAACATTGTCTTTACTGCTGCTCTTTGGCCTTCATGGGATTTAAACGTGTGTCTTCATTCAGTTCCAATTGTTAGTTATCAGGAACATAAAAAGAAACAGGCCAAGAGTTGGTTAATGCACTCACACCTGCACACCTCCACACCTCTACACCTGCACACCTGCACACCTCCACACCTGCACACCTCCACACCTCCACACCTGCACACCTCCACACCTGCACATCTCCATACCTCCACACCTGCACACCTCCACACCTGCACACCTCCACACCTGCACACCTGCACACCTCCACACCTCCACACCTGCACACCTGCACACCTCCACACCTGCACACCTGCACACCTCCACACCTGCACACCTGCACATCTCCATACCTCCACACCTGCACACCTCCACACCTGCACACCTCCACACCTCCACACCTGCACACCTCCACACCTCCACACCTGCACACCTGCACACCTCCACACCTGCACACCTCCACACCTCCACACCTGCACACCTGCACACCTCCACACCTCCACACCTCCACACCTCCACACCTCCACACCTCCACACCTCCACACCTGCACACCTCCACACCTCCACACCTGCACACCTCCACACCTCCACACCTGCACACCTCCACACCTGCACACCTCCACACCTGCACACCTCCACACCTCCACACCTGCACACCTCCACACCTGCACACCTCCACACCTCCACACCTGCACACCTCCACACCTGCACACCTCCACACCTCCACACCTGCACACCTCCACACCTGCACACCTCCACACCTCCACACCTGCACACCTGCACACCTCCACACCTGCACACCCCCACACCTGCACCATGCAGGTGAGATGATGAAGGGTTTGGGGTATTTTAAGGCTATTTAGGTGTAGTTGAAGGAAGCTTTTCGTTTCACCTGAACAAGCCTCGACTCCCCAGGTCTGAGTGAAGACAAAGGTAATGGTGGTGGAGGGGGTTTTATCACATCACAGGTGTGAACTGAGGTGCTTTACATGGTGTGTAACTGGGAGTGAAACAGGTGTGGTCATTTTCCCAAAATTAAATTATCACAAAATTCTCTTTTTTGCACAAACCTTGAGCAAATACAGCCAACAACAAAAAACAAATCAGAAAAATGTGTAACTCAATACACGTTTTTATGTCTATTTTATATGTGAGGTAAACATATGGCTTCCTTACGCTGTTAAAACATCAAGAACACAAACTGGTTTGAATTACCTGGAGAAATACATAAATATTCTACAAAAAATCAAATGATAATACGTACCTGTTTTTACAAGCAAGATATTTTCATTCTGGTTTAATATTTATCTTAGAGATTTGAGTTTGTAACCTCAAAGTATTTACATTTAAAACCTCATTCTATATTAACATAAACTGACTGTCACTCACGCAGAGAAATACTGTCTTAATTCATCTGTTATTTATTCTATACCTGGAAACAAGAATCAAAGAGAGGTAAAGAGTCTAAATGTTCAAACCCTCCAGTCTTCCCGTTGCTGTTGTAGTATATGATGATTGTGTCTTATTCTGCAGGACGGTACACTCATGGCTGTTGGTGCTCTGGATCGAGAGAGCAAGGAAACTTATGACCTGGTTGTCATAGCATCAGACAAAGGCAGCCCTCAGAGAGAGGTGAGACACACCTGCTTCTATCTAATATCTAAAGTTTTTTCATGTTAAAAGTACCCTGTCACACAAATTTCATAACTTTGTGGTTATTGCTAAAGTATTAACCTGAATTATAAAACATTTTATATGTAAAAAACATTGTGTAACACTAATTTCCAGTCGTTCAAGCTCAGAGTAATTTTATTGATGAAAATTGACTTCGATGTACTCGTTAATTTTCATTATGCTAATTGGCTGGACTCAGTTTGACCAACAGCTAGACTATGAGAGCATGACTTTCTATATCCTCTCATGGTGCACATGCACAACAGCTGGGAAAAACTTGGAGGTCCTGGGTCTAGTTAAGCTCTCGCTCGGATTGCCTGGCGGACACGCTGTGAGTGTGTGTGGCCGAATCGCGTTCTTCAGTTCTATTGAAGTCCTCGCTCGATTTTTCCCCTGGCGTGGGGCTTGCCCGCTTCTCCCACTCCTGTAGGGATGTTGGTGAGCACCTCGTGCGGAACGTTGGATGGCCATGAGCCCTGTCCTAGGTGCCTGGAGGCGTTGACGGACCCATGCGTACACTGTAACATCCTACCGCTGTCTTCCCCAGGGGGAGTGGAGAGTGCATCCCCAGGTAATCCAGGTAATCCAGGCAATCTGGGATCGGTTTGACGGAGCATGACCCATTGCCCCCTGTGGTTCTCCATGACGGAGGCTGGCGCCCCACTAGGGTTGGATGGACTTGCCCAGTTCTGGCTCGATGTTCTGCTGTACGCATTTCTGCCGTTCCCAATGCTTCTGCCCACTCTCCACCAAGTGGCCTCCTCGAACCATCAGGTTCTGCTGGTGGCTCCCGACTGGCCCATGAGAACCTGGTTCCCTCTTCTCTGCCGCCTGTTGAACGGAGAGCCGTGGCGACTGCCATTGAGGAGGGACCTCCTAAGTTAGATGGAGGGGAGGATCTGGCTCCTGTCCCCAGGCCATCTGCTGCTCACGGTATGGTCGTTGAGGGGGGCTGGCAGCTCCCAATAGGTCTGGAGCCTGCTGTTCAGTGGACGCTGCAGAATGCTAGGGTCTACTCTGAGCACCTATGCACACTGTTGGCAGCGTTTAGTGGCATGGTGTGAGGTAGGGATGGGTGATATAAACGATACAAAATTGGCCCGCAATAGAGATTTTAGTTCTATTGCACTATTGCGATAAAGCATGTTGATCTACCCACGAAACTTAGAGCAACAAGCTGCAGCTGGTGTAGATACATGATCTGCTCAGGTAAGCAGATCTGCTCACAATCCTGCAACTACATATGACGAAGCATCACATCATTGACTGGATGCAGTGGTCTAGTCAATCATGTGATGCGTCGTCATATGTAGGCGCACGACCCCGAGCAGATCCGGTACCTGAATAAACATGACTGAAAGCGTCAGCAAAACAGAGCTCGTGAAAAATACATCTATTATTTGGACTTGGTTTGGGCCTACTACAGCATGGGACATACCACTGGTGTTAAAGGCCTTGAGTGGGCCACTCTTTGAGCCAATGTGTGCGGCCCCTTTACGTTTGGTGTCCATAAAGACCGCTTTCCTTCTGGCAATGACCACGGCAAAGTGGGTCAGCGCTAGAAGACGAACGGCTCCGGGGTGACGCTGGGGCCTAACATCGCCTTCCACCCTAAGGTTCGTCCCTCGGGCTATGTAAACATGCCCATCGAGCTGAGAGCATACTCCCCTCCTTCGTTCTGGTCAGAGGAACAGCGAGCGGCGAACCTGCTGTGCCCGGTCCGGGCATTGCAGCTGTACTTGGCGGCTACGGCAGCTGTTCAGCGTTCGGACCAGCTGTTTGTAAGCTACGATGGATGGGGCAGGGGTCAAGCCTTGTCTAAACAACGGTTGTCACATTGGGTAGTGGATACCATTGAGCTGGCCTATTCATACGTCGGTGTGGCATTACCCCCTGGTGTGGTGTGCCATGAGGCCATGAGGGGTGTGCTGCTGGGGGACGTCTGTGCAGTGGCATCCTGGGCAGCTCCGTGCATGTTTGCACACTTCTACAGCCTGAATGTGGGTCAGGGATCCATGCTGGCATCCGCCGTTCTATCGATTTTATATTCCATATGCGACCCCTATCTGCAACCCTAACCTTAACCGTTCCACTTTTTAACGTGAAATTTTCATCTTTTCAGTGTGTCCATATGTACTCACACCCCCACACCTCCACACCTCCACACCTCCACACCTCCACACCTGCACACCTCCACACCT
>SSNP01000632.1:0-13602 GCA_006937955.1 Pachypanchax playfairii
ACATCTGATTAGTTTTTCCACCCACTGAAACAAGTTTCTGTGTCTCTGTGTTGATTAATGAGTTATTAGTAGAGATTACAGTGTGTTGCAACCATGACTGCCCCCCCTCCCCCCCTCCCTCCCCCCACACCCCCCGCCCCCATCCTAAAGTCCAGTCTCAGGCTGAATTCACAAACTAAAAGCTCTTTCTGTCTCAGATGTTTGAAACTTTTGGTACCAGCGGTGAGTTATTGGTGTAATTCTTCAGGAAACAGCTGATTTTTTTATTCTATCACCTCTTTGTTACTTCCTGTTTATGTTTCGGACTAAAATTAACTGGCTTGAGTGATGCGTTCAACTCTGATGTAACAACTGCTAACGTTACAGTTAATTACTGATAATTACCAGCTGATAAGTTAGAATCATGTTGATCTGTGACTGTTTTCCTCTTTGATAAGTTTTAAATGATTTGAGTGATTTTTATTCTTCTGTGTTTTCAGCTGTTTGTTCTTGCAGCTCAGATTCAGTTAATGTAGATTTAATGTGATTCATCACAAAAGCTTTAAAAATAGACAGACTTTTAGAATCAGTTGTTACGTAAAGGTTCATTTCAGTTTCAGACCTTCAGGTTTTGGATCAGGATTTTTCCAGATGAGATTTTTGATGTTTAAATCATTTTTCATCTGCACTGCTCAGATCAACAGGTTTAAAGAACTAGATCCATCTGGGATCTGTTCAGCTCGTACCAGCTTTAATCTGGTTCTAATGAACAGAACAACTCTGATGTGTTTGGGTTTAACCACATTAACATTAAACTGGAACAAATACATCCAAGTCCAGGTGCTGTAGTCTGCATCTATCTGCTGCTTGAGGACTGACATGTTCATCTTTATGGACTTATGATGAAGTTTCTGTTTGTAAAACAAACATTCATGTTATTATTAATATTATTATTATTATTATTATTATTATTATTAACCTGCTCAGTGTGTTTAAACTCAACCTGCTTCCTTCTTCCTGTTGGTGCAGATTTCTCCTGTGATGAGACGGATAAAGGTCCTCCGGTCCAGATGCAGAGCCTGAGAGGGTTCGAGCAGGTAAAGCAGCTTCTCTTTGATTCTGTTTCTACCGTCATGTTGAGCTGATGAAGGTGTTTCAGGACAAGCGATGGTGCCTCCTCGTGTGTTGGAGGTGTCCAGGCTTGTCTCAGCTGCTCCGTCTAATTACTGGTTAGGTGTATTTGGGAGGATGATGTGTCAGCTGGAACACTGCAGGAGTCTGATGCTTCCCTCTGCTGTAATCTCATGTTGGATTATCACTGCTTTGTCATCAGATAAATCTCAGATTCTTCAGTCAGGTGTCACCTGTCACCTGTCTTTATAATGTGGAGCGTTTGCATGTTGTGCGACGGTAATAACTGTCCCCCTAAAACACAGAGAAACAACATCTGTAGATTAAATGAACTGAAAAAAACATGTTTATTTTATTTATCAGGAATCTTGTTGCTAGGCAACAAGAAAAATGTTCATCATATGTACACTCCACCTGTGTACACTCCACCTGTGTACTCCACATGTACACTCCACATGTGTGCACTCCACCTGTGTGCACTCCATGTGTACACTCCACCTGTGTGCACTCCACATGTACACTCCACCTGTGTACACTCCACATGTACACTCCACCTGTGTACACTCCACATGTACACTCCACCTGTGTACACTCCACATGTACACTCCACCTGTGTGCACTCCACATGTACACTCCACATGTGTACACTCCACCTGTGTACACTCCACATGTACACTCCACATGTGTACACTCCACCTGTACACTCCACATGTACACTCCACCTGTGTACACTCCACATGTACACTCCACATGTGTACACTCCACCTCTGTACACTACATGTACACTCCACCTCTGTACACTACATGTACACTCCACCTCTGTACACTACATGTACACTCCACCTGTGTACACTCCACATGTGCACTCCACACGTACACTACACATGTGTACACTCCACATGTACACTACACATGTACACTCCACATGTGTACACTCCACCTGTACACTCCACATGTACACTCCACATGTACACTCCACATGTACACTCCACCTGTGTACACTCCACATGTACACTCCACCTGTGTACACTCCACATGTACACTCCACCTGTGTGCACTCCACATGTACACTCCACCTGTGTACACTCCACATGTACACTCCACATGTGTACACTCCACCTGTACACTCCACATGTGTACACTCCACCTGTGTACACTCCACTTGTACACTCCACCTGTGTACATTCCACATGTACACTCCACCTGTGTACACTCCACATGTACACTCCACCTGTGTACACTCCACATGTACACTCCACCTGTGTGCACTCCACATGTACACTCCACATGTGTACACTCCACCTGTGTGCACTCCACATGTACACTCCACCTGTGTACACTCCACATGTACACTCCACCTGTGTACACTCCACATGTACACTCCACCTGTGTACACTCCACATGTGTACACTCCACCTGTGTGCACTCCACTTGTACACTCCACCTGTGTACACTCCACATGTACACTCCACCTGTGTACACTCCACATGTACACTCCACATGTGTACACTCCACATGTACACTCCACATGTACACTCCACATGTACACTCCACCTGTGTACACTCCACATGTACACTCCACCTGTGTACACTCCACATGTACACTCCACATGTACACTCCACCTGTGTACACTCCACCTGTGTACACTCCACATGTACACTCCACATGTGTACACTCCACATGTACACTCCACCTGTGTACACTCCACCTGTGTACTCCACATGTACACTCCACCTGTGTGCACTCCACATGTACACTCCACATGTGTACACTCCACCTGTGTACACTCCACATGTACACTCCACCTGTGTACACTCCACATGTACACTCCACCTGTGTACTCTCCACCTGTGTGCACTCCACCTGTGTGCACTCCACATGTACTCTCCACCTGTGTGCACTCCACCTGTGTACACTCCACGTGTACTCTCCACCTGTGTACACTCCACCTGTGTACACTCCACCTGTGTACACTCCACCTGTGTACACTCCACTTGTACACTCCACCTGTGTACACTCCACATGTACACTCCACATGTACACTCCACATGTACACTCCACCTGTGTACACTCCACATGTGTACACTCCACATGTACACTCCACATGTACCCTACACATGTACACTACACATGTGTACACTCCACCTGTGTGCACTCCACCTGTGTGCACTCCACCTGTGTGCACTCCACCTGTGTGCACTCCACCTGTGTACTCTCCACCTGTGTACTCTCCACCTGTGTGCACTCCACCTGTGTGCACTCCACATGTACACTCCACCTGTGTACACTCCACCTGTGTGCACTCCACATGTACACTCCACATGTGTACACTCCACATGTACACTCCACATGTACACTCCACATGTACACTCCACCTGTGTACACTCCACATGTACACTCCACCTGTGTACACTCCACTGTACACTCCACCTGTGTACACTCCACATGTACACTCCACATGTGTACACTCCACCTGTACACTCCACATGTGTACACTCCACATGTACACTCCACATGTGTACACTCCACCTGTACACTCCACATGTACACTCCACATGTACACTCCACCTGTGTACACTCCACATGTGTACACTCCACCTGTGTACACTCCACATGTGTACACTCCACCTGTGTGCACTCCACTTGTACACTCCACCTGTGTACACTCCACATGTACACTCCACCTGTGTACACTCCACATGTACACTCCACCTGTGTACACTCCACATGTACACTCCACCTGTGTGCACTCCACATGTACACTCCACATGTGTACACTCCACCTGTGTGCACTCCACATGTACACTCCACCTGTGTACACTCCACATGTACACTCCACCTGTGTACACTCCACATGTGTACACTCCACCTGTACACTCCACATGTACACTCCACATGTGTACACTCCACCTGTGTACACTCCACATGTACACTCCACATGTGTACACTCCACATGTACACTCCACCTGTGTACACTCCACATGTACACTCCACCTGTGTACACTCCACATGTACACTCCACATGTGTACACTCCACATGTACACTCCACATGTGTACACCCCACCTGTGTACACTCCACCTGTGTACACTCCACCTGTGTGCACTCCACCTGTGTGCACTCCACCTGTGTGCACTCCACATGTACACTCCACATGTACACTCCATGTGTACACTCCACCTGTGTGCACTCCACTTGTACACTCCACCTGTGTACATTCCACATGTACACTCCACCTGTGTACACTCCACCTGTGTACACTCCACCTGTGTGCACTCCACATGTACACTCCACCTGTGTACACTCCACATGTACACTCCACCTGTGTACACTCCACATGTACACTCCACCTGTGTACACTCCACATGTACACTCCACCTGTGTGCACTCCACATGTACACTCCACATGTGTACACTCCACCTGTGTGCACTCCACATGTACACTCCACCTGTGTACACTCCACATGTACACTCCACCTGTGTACACTCCACCTGTGTACACTCCACATGTACACTCCACATGTGTACACTCCACATGTACACTCCACATGTACACTCCACCTGTGTACACTCCACATGTACACTCCACATGTGTACACTCCACCTCTGTACACTACATGTACACTCCACCTCTGTACACTCCACATGTACACTCCACATGTGTACACTCCACATGTACACTCTACATGTGTACACTCCACCTGTACACTCCACATGTACACTCCACATGTGTACACTCCACCTGTACACTCCACATGTACACTCCACATGTACACTCCACATGTACACTCCACATGTGTACACTCCACCTGTGTGCACTCCACATGTACACTCCACCTGTGTACACTCCACATGTACACTCCACCTGTGTACACTCCACATGTACACTCCACATGTACACTCCACATGTACACTCCACCTGTGTACACTCCACATGTACACTCCACCTGTGTACACTCCACCTGTGTACACTCCACCTGTGTGCACTCCACCTGTACACTCCACATGTACACTCCACATGTACACTCCCCCTGTGTACACTCCACATGTGTACACTCCACCTGTGTGCACTCCACATGTACACTCCACCTGTGTACACTCCACATGTACACTCCACCTGTGTACACTCCACATGTACACTCCACATGTACACTCCACATGTGTACACTCCACCTGTACACTCCACATGTACACTCCACATGTGTACACTCCACCTGTACACTCCACATGTACACTCCACATGTACACACCACATGTACACTCCACCTGTGTACACTCCACATGTACACTCCACCTGTGTACACTCCACATGTACACTCCACATGTGTACACCCCACATGTACACTCCACCTGTGTGCACTCCACCTGTGTGCACTCCACCTGTGTGCACTCCACATGTACACTCCACATGTACACTCCACCTGTGTACACTCCACCTGTGTACACTCCACATGTACACTCCACATGTGTACACTCCACATGTACACTCCACATGTACACTCCACATGTACACTCCACCTGTGTACACTCCACATGTACACTCCACCTGTGTACACTCCACATGTACACTCCACCTGTGTACACTCCACATGTACACTCCACCTGTGCACACTCCACATGTGTACACTCCACCTGTGTGCACTCCACATGTACACTCCACCTGTGTACACTCCACATGTACACTCCACCTGTGTACACTCCACATGTACACTCCACATGTACACTCCACCTGTGTACACTCCACCTGTGTACACTCCACATGTACACTCCACATGTGTACACTCCACCTGTACACTCCACATGTACACTCCACATGTACACTCCACATGTACACTCCACCTGTGTACACTCCACGTGTACTCTCCACCTGTGTACACTCCACCTGTGTACACTCCACCTGTGTGCACTCCACCTGTGTGTACTCCACCTGTGTACACTCCACCTGTACACTCCACATGTACACTCCACATGTACACTCCACCTGTGTACACTCCACATGTGTACACTCCACCTGTGTGCACTCCACATGTACACTCCACCTGTGTACACTCCACATGTACACTCCACCTGTGTACACTCCACATGTACACTCCACATGTGTACACTCCACCTGTACACTCCACATGTACACTCCACATGTACACTCCACATGTACACTCCACCTGTGTACACTCCACATGTACACTCCACATGTGTACACTCCACCTGTACACTCCACATGTACACTCCACATGTACACTCCACCTGTACACTCCACATGTGTACACTCCACCTGTGTACACTCCACCTGTGTACACTCCACCTGTGTACACTCCACATGTACACTCCACATGTGTACACTCCACATGTACACTCCACCTGTGTACACTCCACATGTACACTCCACCTGTGTACACTCCACATGTACACTCCACATGTGTACACTCCACTGTACACTCCACATGTGTACACTCCACATGTACACTCCACATGTACACTCCACCTGTGTACACTCCACATGTACACTCCACATGTGTACACTCCACATGTACACTCCACCTGTGTACACCCCACATGTACCCTACACATGTACACTACACATGTGTACACTCCACCTGTGTGCACTCCACCTGTGTACTCCACCTGTGTGCACTCCACCTGTGTGCACTCCACATGTACTCTCCACCTGTGTGCACTCCACCTGTGTACACTCCACGTGTACTCTCCACCTGTGTACACTCCACATGTACACTCCACATGTGTACACTCCACATGTACACTCCACATGTACACTCCACATGTACACTCCACCTGTGTACACTCCACATGTACACTCCACCTGTGTACACTCCACATGTGTACACTCCACCTGTACACTCCACATGTACACTCCACATGTACACTCCACCTGTGTACACTCCACCTGTGTACACTCCACATGTACACTCCACCTGTGTACACCCCACATGTACCCCACCTGTGTACACTCCACATGTACACTCCACATGTGTACACTCCACCTGTACACTCCACATGTACACTCCACATGTACACTCCACATGTACACTCCACATGTGTACACTCCACATGTACACTCCACATGTACACTCCACATGTACACTCCACCTGTGTACACTCCACATGTACACTCCACCTGTGTACACTCCACATGTGTACACTCCACCTGTGTGCACTCCACATGTACACTCCACCTGTGCACACTCCACGTGTACACTCCACATGTGTACACTACACATGTACACTCCACATGTACACTCCACATGTGTACACCCCACATGTACACTCCACATGTACACTCCACCTGTGTGCACTCCACATGTACACTCCACCTGTGTACACTCCACATGTACACTCCACCTGTGTACACTCCACATGTACACTCCACATGTGTACACTCCACCTGTACACTCCACATGTACACTCCACATGTACACTCCACCTGTGTACACTCCACATGTACACTCCACCTGTGTACACTCCACATGTGTACACTCCACCTGTACACTCCACATGTACACTCCACATGTGTACACTCCACCTGTACACTCCACATGTACACTCCACATGTACACTCCACCCTGTGTACACTCCACATGTGTACACTCCACCTGTACACTCCACATGTACACTCCACATGTACACTCCACATGTACACTCCACCTGTGTACACTCCACATGTACACTCCACATGTGCACACTCCACATGTACACTCCACATGTACACTCCACCTGTGTACACTCCACATGTGTACACTCCACCTGTGTGCACTCCACTTGTACACTCCACCTGTGTACACTCCACATGTACACTCCACCTGTGTACACTCCACATGTACACTCCACATGTGTACACTCCACATGTACACTCCACCTGTGTACACTCCACATGTACACTCCACCTGTGTACACTCCACATGTGCACTCCACACGTACACTACACATGTGTACACTCCACATGTACCCTACACATGTACACTACACATGTGTACACTCCACCTGTGTGCACTCCACCTGTGTGCACTCCACCTGTGTGCACTCCACATGTACACTCCACATGTACACTCCACCTGTGTACACTCCACCTGTACACTCCACATGTACACTCCACATGTGTACACTCCACATGTACACTCCACATGTACACTCCACATGTACACTCCACCTGTGTACACTCCACATGTACACTCCACATGTCTACACTCCACATGTACACTCCACATGTGTACACTCCACATGTACACTCCACATGTACACTCCACATGTACACTCCACATGTGTACACTACACCTGTACACTCCACATGTACACTCCACATGTACACTCCACATGTACACTCCACCTGTGTACACTCCACATGTACACTCCACCTGTGTACACTCCACATGTACACTCCACATGTGTACACTCCACCTCTGTACACTACATGTACACTCCACCTCTGTACACTACATGTACACTCCACCTGTGTACACTCCACATGTGCACTCCACACGTACACTACACATGTGTACACTCCACATGTACACTCCACATGTACACTCCACATGTACACTCCACCTGTGTACACTCCACATGTACACTCCACCTGTGTACACTCCACATGTACACTCCACATGTGTACACTCCACGTGTACTCTCCACCTGTGTACACTCCACCTGTGTACACTCCACATGTACACTCCACATGTGTACACTCCACATGTACACTCCACATGTACACTCCACATGTACACTCCACCTGTGTACACTCCACATGTACACTCCACCTGTGTACACTCCACATGTACACTCCACATGTACACTCCACATGTGTACACTCCACATGTACACTCCACCTGTGTACACTCCACATGTACACTCCACCTGTGTACACCCCACATGTACACTCCACCTGTGTACACTCCACATGTACACTCTACATGTGTACACTCCACCTGTGTACACTCCACATGTACACTCCACATGTACACACCACCTGTGTACACTCCACATGTACACTCCACATGTACACTCCACATGTACACTCCACCTGTGTACACTCCACATGTACACTCCACATGTGTACACTCCACCTCTGTACACTACATGTACACTCCACCTCTGTACACTACATGTACACTCCACCTCTGTACACTACATGTACACTCCACCTGTGTACACTCCACATGTACACTCCACCTGTGTACACTCCACATGTACACTCCACATGTGTACACTCCACCTGTACACTCCACATGTACACTCCACATGTACACTCCACATGTACACTCCACCTGTGTGCACTCCACCTGTGTACTCTCCACCTGTGTACTCTCCACCTGTGTGCACTCCACCTGTGTGCACTCCACATGTACTCTCCACCTGTGTACACTCCACATGTACACTCCACCTGTGTACACTCCACATGTACACTCCACATGTGTACACTCCACATGTACACTCCACATGTGTGCACTCCACCTGTGTCCACTCCACATGTACACTCCACATGTACACTCCACATGTGTACACTCCACATGTACACTCCACATGTGTACACTCCACATGTACACTCCACCTGTGTACACTCCACGTGTACACTCCACATGTGTACACTCCACCTGTACACTCCACATGTACACTCCACATGTGTACACTCCACCTGTACACTCCACATGTACACTCCACATGTACACACCACATGTACACTCCACCTGTGTACACTCCACATGTACACTCCACCTGTGTACACTCCACATGTACACTCCACATGTACACTCCACATGTGTACACTCCACCTGTGTACACTCCACATGTACACTCCACCTGTGTACACTCCACATGTACACTCCACCTGTGTACACTCCACATGTACACTCCACATGTACACTCCACCTGTGTACACTCCACATGTACACTCCACATGTGTACACTCCACATGTACACTCCACCTGTGTACACTCCACATGTACTCTCCACCTGTGTGCACTCCACCTGTGTACACTCCACGTGTACTCTCCACCTGTGTACACTCCACCTGTGTACACTCCACCTGTGTGCACTCCACCTGTGTGCACTCCACCTGTGTGCACTCCACATGTACACTCCACATGTACACTCCACCTGTGTACACTCCACATGTACACTCCACCTGTACACTCCACATGTACACTCCACATGTGTACACTCCACCTGTACACTCCACATGTACACTCCACATGTACACTCCACATGTACACTCCACCTGTGTACACTCCACATGTACACTCCACCTGTGTACACTCCACATGTACACTCCACATGTGTACACTCCACCTCTGTACACTACATGTACACTCCACCTCTGTACACTACATGTACACTCCACCTCTGTACACTACATGTACACTCCACCTGTGTACACTCCACATGTGCACTCCACACGTACACTACACATGTGTACACTCCACATGTACCCTACACATGTACACTACACATGTGTACACTCCACCTGTGTGCACTCCACCTGTGTGCACTCCACCTGTGTACTCTCCACCTGTGTGCACTCCACCTGTGTGCACTCCATATGTACTCTCCACCTGTGTGCACTCCACCTGTGTACACTCCACTTGTACACTCCACCTGTGTACACTCCACATGTACACTCCACATGTGTACACTCCACCTGTGTACACTCCACCTGTGTGCACTCCACCTGTGTACTCTCCACCTGTGTACTCTCCACCTGTGTGCACTCCACCTGTGTGCACTCCACATGTACTCTCCACCTGTGTGCACTCCACCTGTGTACACTCCACGTGTACACTCCACCTGTGTACACTCCACCTGTGTACACTCCACATGTACACTCCACCTGTGTACACTCCACATGTACACTCCACCTGTGTACACTCCACATGTACTCTCCACCTGTGTGCACTCCACCTGTGTACACTCCACGTGTACACTCCACATGTGTACACTCCACCTGTACACTCCACATGTACACTCCACATGTGTACACTCCACCTGTACACTCCACATGTACACTCCACCTGTGTACACTCCACATGTACACTCCACCTGTGTACACTCCACATGTACACTCCACATGTGTACACTCCACGTGTACACTCCACATGTGTACACTCCACCTGTACACTCCACATGTACACTCCACATGTGTACACTCCACCTGTACACTCCACATGTACACTCCACATGTACACTCCACATGTACACTCCACCTGTGTACACTCCACATGTACACTCCACATGTGTACACTCCACCTCTGTACACTACATGTACACTCCACCTCTGTACACTACATGTACACTCCACCTCTGTACACTACATGTACACTCCACCTGTGTACACTCCACATGTGCACTCCACACGTACACTACACATGTGTACACTCCACATGTACCCTACACATGTACACTACACATGTGTACACTCCACCTGTGTGCACTCCACCTGTGTACACTCCACGTGTACTCTCCACCTGTGTACACTCCACCTGTGTACACTCCACCTGTGTACACTCCACATGTACACTCCACATGTGTACACTCCACATGTACACTCCACATGTGTACACTCCACCTGTACACTCCACATGTACACTCCACATGTGTACACTCCACCTGTACACTCCACATGTACACTCCACATGTACACTCCACATGTACACTCCACCTGTGTACACTCCACATGTGCACTCCACACGTACACTACACATGTGTACACTCCACATGTACCCTACACATGTACACTACACATGTGTACACTCCACCTGTGTGCACTCCACCTGTGTGCACTCCACCTGTGTACTCTCCACCTGTGTACTCTCCACCTGTGTGCACTCCACCTGTGTACACTCCACGTGTACTCTCCACCTGTGTACACTCCACCTGTGTACACTCCCCATGTGTACACTCCACCTGTACACTCCACATGTACACTCCACATGTACACTCCACATGTACACTCCACCTGTGTACACTCCACATGTACACTCCACATGTGCACTCCACACGTACACTACACATGTGTACACTCCACATGTACCCTACACATGTACACTACACATGTGTACACTCCACCTGTGTGCACTCCACCTGTGTACACTCCACGTGTACTCTCCACCTGTGTACACTCCACCTGTGTACACTCCACATGTGTACACTCCACCTGTGTGCACTCCACATGTACACTCCACCTGTGTACACTCCACATGTACACTCCACATGTGTACACTCCACATGTACACTCCACCTGTGTACACCCCACATGTACCCTCCTCATGTACACTCCACATGTACACTCCACCTGTGTACACTCCACATGTACTCTCCACCTGTGTGCACTCCACCTGTGTACACTCCACGTGTACTCTCCACCTGTGTACACTCCACCTGTGTACTCCACCTGTGTACACTCCACATGTACACTCCACCTGTGTACACTCCACATGTACACTCCACATGTGTACACTCCACCTGTACACTCCACATGTACACTCCACATGTACACTCCACATGTACACTCCACCTGTGTACACTCCACATGTACACTCCACCTGTGTACACTCCACATGTACACTCCACATGTGTACACTCCACCTGTGTGCACTCCACCTGTGTGCACTCCACCTGTGTACTCTCCACCTGTGTGCACTCCACCTGTGTGCACTCCACATGTACACTCCACATGTACACTCCACATGTGTACACTCCACATGTACACTCCACATGTACACTCCACATGTACACTCCACCTGTGTACACTCCACATGTACACTCCACCTGTGTACACTCCACATGTACACTCCACCTGTGTACACTCCACATGTACACTCCACCTGTGTACACTCCACATGTGTACACTCCACCTGTACACTCCACATGTACACTCCACATGTGTACACTCCACCTGTACACTCCACATGTACACTCCACATGTACACTCCACATGTACACTACACATGTGTACACTCCACATGTACCCTACACATGTACACTACACATGTGTACACTCCACCTGTGTGCACTCCACCTGTGTGCACTCCACGTGTACTCTCCACCTGTGTACACTCCACCTGTGTACACTCCACATGTACACTCCACATGTGTACACTCCACCTGTACACTCCACATGTACACTCCACATGTACACTCCACATGTACACTCCACCTGTGTACACTCCACATGTACACTCCACCTGTGTACACTCCACATGTACACTCCACCTGTGTACACTCCACATGTACACTCCACATGTGTACACTCCCCTGTACACTCCACATGTACACTCCACATGTACACTCCACATGTACACTCCACCTGTGTACACTCCACATGTACACTCCACATGTGTACACTCCACATGTACACTCCACCTGTGTACACTCCACATGTGCACTCCACACGTACACTACACATGTGTACACTCCACATGTACCCTACACATGTACACTACACATGTGTACACTCCACCTGTGTGCACTCCACCTGTGTGCACTCCACCG
>SSNP01000633.1:0-13513 GCA_006937955.1 Pachypanchax playfairii
CCTCACACATTCTCTATGGTACTTGTGTCAAAAGGGCAAAGGTCCTAAAATGAAAAAAAACTCTCTATATTTTCAAGGTTTACATGGGGAATTAGCTCAAACGGTAGAGCGCTCGCTTTGCATGTGAGAGGTAGTGGGATCAATGCCCACATTCTCCACAAGTATCGTTCTTGTTATTGAGCATTATAAGGATCATGTCACTTTGAAAACTGATAAAATCATTCTATAAAATGCACATCTGAAAAGAAACTGTTTACTCAAGATTCATTGCATTGAATAAGCATTAACAGCTGGGATCAAATCTGAAATCAAGCAACTTGTTACAACAATGATGTCTACGATTTGATGAAACCAAATAACTGGTATAGTCTTAAGTGTCTCTTTCGTTACCAAGGTATGAAGAAATCAAAGTGTGACCAAAAGTTTAAACTGAATTAACATTGTTCTGAACAAAGTCCAATATATTCATTTTGAAGCCATAGTCCTGTTGGAGTTAAAACCGTTTAGGGTTTAGCTGTGATGACAATATTTCAAGAATTCAGCCAAAACTATGTCAAACATGGTGGGGTCATCGTATACCCAAAACAAGGCCAATTTTCAGTCATATACAAGTTGATACAATAGCAACTGAATTCTATAGCCAGTGTTATTCTTGTTACTTCACCAAGCTCTATGTTGGTAAGCCGAAGAGAGAACCATTATTAAGTAGGCTTTTGGACACCGTCTTTCAGAGATGCTTAAAAGAAACACGGGTAAGGATGGGATTCAAACCCATGTGTGCAAAGCACAATGGATTAGCAGCCCATAACCTTAACCACTCGGCCACCTCATCCCATTGAACCTTCACAAAAAAAAAAAAAAAACACTAAAATCTCATCACAACTCACACATTGTCTCTTTGGTACTTGTGTTCAAAAGGTCAAAGGTCCTGAAAGGAAAAAAAACCTCTCTATATGATCAAGCTTTACATGGGGAATTAGCTCAAGTGGTAGAGCGCTCGCTTTGCATGTGAGAGGTAGTGGGAGCAATGCCCACATTCTCCACAAGTAATGTACTTGTTATTGAGAATTATAAGGGTCTTTTCACTTTGAAAACTGACAAAATGATTCTATAAAATGCACATCTGAAAAGAAACTGTTTACTCAAGATTCATTGCATTGAATAAGCATAAACAGCTGGGATCAAATCTGAAATCAAGCAACTTGTTACAACAATGATGTCTACGATTTGATGAAACCAAATAACTGGTATAGTCTAAAGTGTCTCTTTCGTTACCAAGGTATGAAGAAATCAAAGTGTGACCAAAAGTTAAAACTGAATTAACATTGTTCTGAACAAAGTCCAATATATTCATTTTGAAGCCATAGTCCTGTTGGAGTTAAAACCGTTTAGGGTTTAGCTGTGATGACAATATTTCAAGAATTCAGCCAAAACTATGTCAAACATGGTGGGGTCATCGTATACCCAAAACAAGGCCAATTTTCAGTCATATACAAGTTGATACAATAGCACCTGAATTCTATAGCCAGTGTTATTCTTGTTACCTTATCAAGCACTATGTTGGTAAGCCAAAGAGAGAACCATTATTAAGAAGGCTTTTGGACACAGTCTTTCAGAGAAGCTTTAAAGAAACATCGATGAGGATGGGATTCGAACCCATGTGTGTAAAGCACAATGGATTAGCAGTCCATCGCCTTAACCACTCGGCCACCTCATCCCAATGAACCTTTACAAAAAGGAAAAAAAAACACTAAAATCTCATCACACCTCACACATTCTCTATGGTACTTGTGTCAAAAGGGCAAAGGTCCTAAAATGAAAAAAAACTCTCTATATTTTCAAGGTTTACATGGGGAATTAGCTCAAGTGGTAGAGCGCTCGCTTAGCATGTGAGAGGTAGTGGGATCAATGCCCACATTCTCCACAAGTAACATACTTGTTATTGAGCATTATAAGGATCATGTCACTTTGAAAACTGACAAAATCATTCTATAAAATGCACGTCTGAAAAGAAACTATTTACTCAAGATTCATTGCATTGAGTAAGCATTAATCGCTGGGATCAAATCTGAAATCAAGCAACTTGTTACAACAATGATGTCTACGATTTGATGAAACCAAATAACTGGTATAGTCTTCAGTGTCTCTTTCGTTACCAAGGTATGAAGAAATCAAAGTGTGACCAAAAGTTTAAACTGAATTAACATTGTTCTGAACAAAGTCCAATATATTCATTTTGAAGCCATAGTCCTGTTGGAGTTAAAACCGTTTAGGGTTTAGCTGTGATGACAATATTTCAAGAATTCAGCCAAAACTATGTCAAACATGGTGGGGTCATCGTATACCCAAAACAAGGCCAATTTTCAGTCATATACAAGTTGATACAATAGCACCTGAATTCTATAGCCAGAGTTATTCTTGTTACCTCATCAAGCACGATGTTGATAAGCCAAAAAGAGAACCATTATTAAGTAGGCTTTTGGACACCGTCTTTCAGAGAAGCTTCAAAGAAACACCGGTAAGGATGGGATTCAAACCCATGTGTGCAAAGCACAATGGATTAGCAGCCCATAACCTTAACCACTCGGCCACCTCATCCCATTGAACCTTTACAAAAAGGAAAAAAAAACACTAAAATCTCATCACACCTCACACATTCTCTATGGTACTTGTGTCTGAAGGGCAAAGGTCCTAAAATGCAAAAAATCTCTCTATATGATCAAGGTTTACATGGGGAATTAGCTCAAGTGGTAGAGCGCTCGCTTTGCATGTGAGAGGTAGTGGGAGCAATGCCCACATTCTCCACAAATAAATGTACTTGTTATTGAGAATTATAAGGGTCATGTCACTTTGAAAACTGACAAAATGATTCTATAAAATGCACATCTGAAAAGAAACTGTTTACTCAAGATTCATTGCATTGAATAAGCATAAACAGCTGGGATCAAATCTGAAATCAAGCAACTTGTTACAACAATGATGTCTACGATTTGATGAAACCAAATAACTGGTATAGTCTAAAGTGTGTCTTTCGTTACCAAGGTATGAAGAAATCAAAGTGTGACCAAAAGTTAAAACTGAATTAACATTGTTCTGAACAAAGTCCAATATATTCATTTTGACGCCATAGTCCTGTTGGAGTTAAAACCGTTTAGGGTTTAGCTGTGATGACAATATTTCAAGAATTCAGCCAAAACTATGTCAAACATGGTGGGGTCATCGTATACCCAAAAAAAGGCCAATTTTCAGTCATATACAAGTTGATACAATAGCACCTGAATTCTATAGCCAGTGTTATTCTTGTTACCTTATCAAGCACTATGTTGGTAAGCCAAAG
Source organism: Pachypanchax playfairii (assembly GCA_006937955.1). Classification (NCBI taxonomy): domain Eukaryota; kingdom Metazoa; phylum Chordata; class Actinopteri; order Cyprinodontiformes; family Aplocheilidae; genus Pachypanchax; species Pachypanchax playfairii. The sequence continues at coordinate 3,338 of SSNP01000633.1, forward strand.
AGAGAACCATTATTAAGAAGGCTTTTGGACACAGTCTTTCAGAGAAGCTTTAAAGAAACATCGATGAGGATGGGATTCGAACCCATGTGTGTAAAGCACAATGGATTAGCAGTCCATCGCCTTAACCACTCGGCCACCTCATCCCAATGAACCTTTCCAAAAAGGAAAAAAAAACACTAAAATCTCATCACACCTCACACATTCTCTATGGTACTTGTGTCTGAAGGGCAAAGGTCCTAAAATGAAAAAAATCTCTCTATATGATCAAGGTTTACATGGGGAATTAGCTCAAACGGTAGAGCGCTCGCTTTGCATGTGAGAGGTAGTGGGATCAATGCCCACATTCTCCACAAGTATCGTACTTGTTATTGAGCATTATAAGGATCATGTCACTTTGAAAACTGACAAAATCATTCTATAAAATGCACATCTGAAAAGAAACTGTTTACTCAAGATTCATTGCATTGAATAAGCATTAACAGCTGTGACCAAATCTGAAATCAAGCAACTTGTTACAACAATGATGTCTACGATTTGATGAAACCAAATAACTAGTATAGTCTTAAGTGTCTCTTTCGCTACCAAGGTATGAAGAAATCAAAGTGTGACCAAAAATTTAAACTGAATTAACATTGTTCTGAACAAAGTCCAGTATATTCATTTTGAAGCCATAGTCCTGTTGGAGTTAAAACCGTTTAGGGTTTAGCTGTGATGACAATATTTCAAGAATTCAGCCATAACTATGTCAAACATGGTGGGGTCATCGTATACCCAAAACAAGGCCAATTTTCAGTCATATACAAGTTGATACAATAGCACCTGAATTCAATAGCCAGTGTTATTCTTGTTACCTTATCAAGCACGATGTTGGTAAGCCGACGAGAGAACCATTATTAAGAAGGATTTTGGACACGGTCTTTCATAGAAGCTTTAAAGAAACATCGATGAGGATGGGATTCGAACCCATGTGTGTAAAGCACAATGGATTAGCAGTCCATCTCCTTAACCACTCGGCCACCTCATCCCAATGAACCTTTACAAAAAGGAAAAAAAAACACTAAAATCTCATCACACCTCACACATTCTCTATGGTACTTGTGTCTGAAGGGCAAAGGTCCTAAAATGAAAAAAATCTCTCTATATGATGAAGGTTTTCATGGGGAATTAGCTCAAACGGTAGAGCGCTCGCTTTGCATGTGAGAGGTAGTGGGATCAATGCCCACATTCTCCACAAGTATCGTTCTTGTTATTGAGCATTATAAGGATCATGTCACTTTGAAAACTGATAAAATCATTCTATAAAATGCACATCTGAAAAGAAACTGTTTACTCAAGATTCATTGCATTGAATAAGCATAAACAGCTGGGATCAAATCTGAAATCAAGCAACTTGTTACAACAATGATGTCTACGATTTGATGAAACCAAATAACTAGTATAGTCTTAAGTGTCTCTTTCGCTACCAAGGTATGAAGAAATCAAAGTGTGACCAAAAATTTAAACTGAATTAACATTGTTCTGAACAAAGTCCAGTATATTCATTTTGAAGCCATAGTCCTGTTGGAGTTAAAACCGTTTAGGGTTTAGCTGTGATGACAATATTTCAAGAATTCAGCCATAACTATGTCAAACATGGTGGGGTCATCGTATACCCAAAACAAGGCCAATTTTCAGTCATATACAAGTTGTTACAATAGCACCTGAATTCTATAGCCAGTGTTATTGTTGTTACCTCATCAAGCACTATGTTGGTAAGCCGAAGAGAGAACCATTATTAAGTAGGCTTTTGGACACCATCTTTCAGAGAAGCTTAAAAGAAACACGGGTAAGGATGGGATTCAAACCCATGTGTGCAAAGCACAATGGATTAGCAGCCCATAACCTTAACCACTCGGCCACCTCATCCCATTGAACCTTCACAAAAAAAAAAAAAAACACTAAAATCTCATCACAACTCACACATTGTCTCTTTGGTACTTGTGTCCAAAAGGTCAAAGGTCCTGAAAGGAAAAAAACCTCTCTATATGATCAAGCTTTACATGGGGAATTAGCTCAAGTGGTAGAGCGCTCGCTTTGCATGTGAGAGGTAGTGGGAGCAATGCCCACATTCTCCACAAGTAATGTACTTGTTATTGAGAATTATAAGGGTCATGTCACTTTGAAAACTGACAAAATCATTCTATAAAATGCACATCTGAAAAGAAACTGTTTACTCAAGATTCATTGCATTGAATAAGCATAAACAGCTGGGATCAAATCTGAAATCAAGCAACTTGTTACAACAATGATGTCTACGATTTGATGAAACCAAATAACTGGTATAGTCTAAAGTGTCTCTTTCGTTACCAAGGTATGATGAAATCAAAGTGTGACCAAAAGTTAAAACTGAATTAACATTGTTCTGAACAAAGTCCAATATATTCATTTTGACGCCATAGTCCTGTTGGAGTTAAAACCGTTTAGGGTTTAGCTGTGATGACAATATTTCAAGAATTCAGCCAAAACTATGTCAAACATGGTGGGGTCATCGTATACCCAAAACAAGGCCAATTTTCAGTCATATACAAGTTGATACAATAGCAACTGAATTCTATAGCCAGTGTTATTCTTGTTACTTCACCAAGCTCTATGTTGGTAAGCCGAAGAGAGAACCATTATTAAGTAGGCTTTTGGACACCGTCTTTCAGAGAAGCTTCAAAGAAACACCGATAAGGATGGGATTCAAACCCATGTGTGCAAAGCACAATGGATTAGCAGCCCATAACCTTAACCACTCGGCGACCTCATCCCATTGAACCTTCACAAAAAAAAAAAAAAATACACTAAAATCTCATCACAACTCACACATTGTCTCTTTGGTACTTGTGTTCAAAAGGTCAAAGGTCCTGAAAGGAAAAAAAACCTCTCTATATGATCAAGCTTAACATGGGGAATTAGCTCAAGTGGTAGAGTGCTCGCTTTGCATGTGAGAGGTAGTGGGAGCAATGCCCACATTCTCCACAAGTAATGTACTTGTTATTGAGAATTATAAGGGTCATGTCACTTTGAAAACTGACAAAATGATTCTATAAAATGCACATCTGAAAAGAAACTGTTTACTCAAGATTCATTGCATTGAATAAGCATAAACAGCTGGGATCAAATCTGAAATCAAGCAACTTGTTACAACAATGATGTCTACGATTTGATGAAACCAAATAACTGGTATAGTCTAAAGTGTCTCTTTCGTTACCAAGGTATGATGAAATCAAAGTGTGACCAAAAGTTAAAACTGAATTAACATTGTTCTGAACAAAGTCCAATATATTCATTTTGACGCCATAGTCCTGTTGGAGTTAAAACCGTTTAGGGTTTAGCTGTGATGACAATATTTCAAGAATTCAGCCAAAACTATGTCAAACATGGTGGGGTCATCGTATACCCAAAACAAGGCCAATTTACAGTCATATACAAGTTGATACAATAGCACCTGAATTCTATAGCCAGTGTTATTCTTGTTACCTTATCAAGCACTATGTTGGTAAGCCAAAGAGAGAACCATTATTAAGAAGGCTTTTGGACACAGTCTTTCAGAGAAGCTTTAAAGAAACATCGATGAGGATGGGATTCGAACCCATGTGTGTAAAGCACAATGGATTAGCAGTCCATCGCCTTAACCACTCGGCCACCTCATCCCAATGAACCTTTACAAAAAGGAAAAAAAAACACTAAAATCTCATCACACCTCACACATTCTCTATGGTACTTGTGTCTGAAGGGCAAAGGTCCTAAAATGCAAAAAATCTCTCTATATGATCAAGGTTTACATGGGGAATTAGCTCAAGTCGGTAGAGCGCTCGCTTTGTATGTGAGAGGTAGTGGGGTCAATGCCCACATTCTCCACAAGTATCGTTCTTGTTATTGAGCATTATAAGGATCATGTCACTTTGAAAACTGACCAAATCATTCTATAAAATGCACATCTGAAAAGAAACTGTTTACTCAAGATTCATTGCATTGAATAAGCATTAACTGCTGGGATCAAATCTGAAATCAAGCAACTTGTTACAACAATGATGTCTACGATTTGATGAAACCAAATAACTGGTGTAGTCTTTAGTGTCTCTTTCGTTACCAAGGTATGAAGAAATCAAAGTGTGACCAAAAGTTAAAACTGAATTAACATTGTTCTGAACAAAGTCCAATATATTCATTTTGACGCCATAGTCCTGTTGGAGTTAAAACCGTTTAGGGTTTAGCTGTGATGACAATATTTCAAGAATTCAGCCAAAACTATGTCAAACATGGTGGGGTCATCGTATACCCAAAACAAGGCCAATTTACAGTCATATACAAGTTGTTACAATAGCACCTGAATTCTATAGCCAGTGTTATTGTTGTTACCTCATCAAGCACTATGTTGGTAAGCCGAAGAGAGAACCATTATTAAGTAGGCTTTTGGACACCGTCTTTCAGAGAAGCTTCAAAGAAACACCGATAAGGATGGGATTCAAACCCATGTGTGCAAAGCACAATGGATTAGCAGCCCATAACCTTAACCACTCGGCCACCTCATCCCAATGAACCTTCACAAAAAGGAAAAAAAAACACTAAAATCTCATCACACCTCACACATTCTCTATGGTACTTGTGTCAAAAGGGCAAAGGTCCTAAAATGAAAAAAAACTCTCTATATTTTCAAGGTTTACATGGGGAATTAGCTCAAGTGGTAGAGCGCTCGCTTAGCATGTGAGAAGTAGTGGGATCAATGCCCACATTCTCCACAAGTAACGTACTTGTTATTGAGCATTATAAGGATCATGTCACTTTGAAAACTGACCAAATCATTCTATAAAATGCACATCTGAAAAGAAACTGTTTACTCAAGATTCATTGCATTGAATAAGCATTAACAGCTGGGATCAAATCTGAAATCAAGCAACTTGTTACAACAATGATGTCTACGATTTGATGAAACCAAATAACTGGTGTAGTCTTTAGTGTCTCTTTCGTTACCAAGGTATGATGAAATCAAAGTGTGACCAAAAGTTAAAACGGAATTAAAATTGTTCTGAACAAAGTCCAATATAATTCATTTTGAAGCCATAGTCCTGTTGGAGTTAAAACCGTTTAGGGTTTAGCTGTGATGACAATATTTCAAGAATTCAGCCAAAACTATGTCAAACATGGTGGGGTCATCGTATACCCAAAACAAGGCCAATTTTCAGTCATATACAAGTTGATACAATAGCAACCGAATTCTACAGCCAGTGTTATTCTTGTTACCTCATCAAGCTCTATGTTGGTAAGCGGAAGAGAGAACCATTATTAAGTAGGCTTTTGGACACAGTCTTTCAGAGGAGCTTCAAAGAAACATTGATAAGGATGGGATTCAAACCCATGTGTGCAAAGCACAATGGATTAGCAGCCCATAACCTTAACCACTCGGCGACCTCATCCCATTGAACCTTCACAAAAAAAAAAAAAAATACACTAAAATCTCATCACAACTCACACATTCTCTATGGTACTTGTGTCAAAAGGGCAAAGGTCCTAAAAGGAAAAAAAACTCTACATATGATCAAGCTTAACATGGGGAATTAGCTCAAGTGGTAGAGCGCTCGCTTAGCATGTGAGAGGTAGTGGGAGCAATGCCCACATTCTCCACAAGTAATGTACTTGTTATTGAGAATTATAAGGGTCATGTCACTTTGAAAACTGACAAAATGATTCTATAAAATGCACATCTGAAAAGAAACTGTTTACTCAAGATTCATTGCATTGAATAAGCATAAACAGCTGGGATCAAATCTGAAATCAAGCAACTTGTTACAACAATGATGTCTACGATTTGATGAAACCAAATAACTGGTATAGTCTTAAGTGTCTCTTTCGTTACCAAGGTATGATGAAATCAAAGTGTGACCAAAAGTTTAAACTGAATTAACATTGTTCTGAACAAAGTCCAATATATTCATTTTGAAGCCATAGTCCTGTTGGAGTTAAAACCGTTTAGGGTTTAGCTGTGATGACAATATTTCAAGAATTCAGCCAAAACTATGTCAAACATGGTGGGGTCATCGTATACCCAAAACAAGGCCAATTTACAGTCATATACAAGTTGATAAAATAGCAACTGAATTCTATAGCCAGTGTTATTCTTTTTACCTCATCAAGCACTATGTTGGTAAGCCAAAGAGAGACCCATTATTAAGAAGGCTTGAGGACACAGTCTTTCAGAGAAGCTTTAAAGAAACATCGATGAGGATGGGGTTCGAACACATGTGTGCAAAGCACAATGGATTAGCAGTCCATGGCCTTAACCACTCGGCCACCTCTTCCCATTGAACCTTCACAAAAAGGAAAAAAAAACGCTAAAATCTCGTCACAACTCACACATCGTCTCTATGGTACTTGTGTCTAAAGGGCAAAGGTCCTAAAATGAAAAAAATCTCTCTATATGATCAAGGTTAAATGGGGATCAAATTTGGGATCAAATCTGAAATCAAGCAACTTGTTACAACAGTGATGTCTACGATTTGATGAAACCAAATAACTGGTGTGGGCTTAAGTGTCTCTTTCGTTACCAAGGTATGAAGAAGTCAAAGTTTGACCAAAAGTTTAAACTGAATTAACTTTGTTCTAAACAAAGTCCAATATAATTCATTATGAAGCCATAGTCCTGTTGGAGTTAAAACCGTTTAGGGTTTAGCTGTGATGACAATATTTAAAGAATTCAATAAAAAATGTCAAACATGGTGGGGTTATCGTAGACTCAAAACAAGGCGAATTTGCAGTCATATACAAGTTGATACAATGGCGCTTGAATTCTATAGCCAGTGCTATTCTTGTTTTCTCATCAAGCACGATGATGGTAATCTAAAGAGAGAACCATTAGAAAGTAGGTTTTAGGAGACACTCTTTTAAGGGAGTTTTAAAGATACACCAATGAGAATAGGATTTGAACCCACATGGGCAAAGCACAAGTGGTTGGCAGGCCATTGCCTTAGTCAATCGGCCACCTCTTCCAGTAAAGCTCTTTTAAAAATAAAAAAATAAATAACTAAAACCGCATCACAACTCATACATCTTCTCTATGGTACTTGTGTCAAAAGGTCAAAGGTCCTGAAATGAAAAAAACCTCTCTATATTTTTTTGTTTTACATGGGGAATTAGCTCAAATGGTAGAGCGCTTGCTTCACATTTGAGAGGTAGTGGGATTAATGCCCACATTCTCCAAAAGTAATGTACTTGTTATCAACTATAGAAAGAATCATATTACTTTGAAAACTGAAAGACTCATTCTACAAAATGCACATCTGAGAAGAAACTGTTGACTCAAGATTCATTGTATTGAATAAGCATAAACTGCTGGGATTAAATCTGAAATCAAGCAACTTGTTACAACAATGATGTCTACTATTTGATGAAACTAAATAACTGGTATAGTCTTAAGTGTCTCTTATGTTACCAAGGTATGAAGAAATCAAAGTTTGACCAAAAGTTTAAACTGAATTAACTTTGTTCTAAACAAAGTCCAATATAATTCATTATGAAGCAATATCCCTGTTGGAGTTAAAAGTGTTTAGGATTTAGCTGTTATGACAATATTTCAAGAATTCAACTAAAAAAATGTCAAGCACGGTGGGGTTATCGTATACCCAAAACAAGGCCAATTTGCAGTCATATACAAGTTGATACAATGGCACCTGAATTCTATAGCCAGTGTGATTGAGTTAGCATCATCAAGCTCCTAAATGAAATATAGCTTGAGGTCATTGAGAAGTTGGTACAATAGGACCTGATTTCCATAGCCAATGTTATTCTTGTTACCTCATCAAGGACTGTCTTAAAAGACTAAAGATGCTCCCCTTGGAATGAGAATCTCATTGAAAAGTACGCTTTTGAAGACAGTCTTTCAAGGGAGCTTTAAAGGTATATCTACAAGGATGGTATTTGAACCAACTCGCCGTCTCTACACTTTTTGTACTTGTCCTCTGTTGATGTACAGAGGAGGTATTCTGGGTTTTCTGGGAAAATGATGCTGAGTTGGGAACAAGCTTTCCGGCAGGAGTCCTAGAGGAATATAATAGAGCATATTTATGGATGTAGTAAAGGAGGATATGAAGTTAGTTGGTTTTAGAGAAGATGATGTAGAGTATAGTCGTAGATGAAGATGGATGACTTGGTGTGACAACCCCTGAAGGGAGCAGCAAAAAGGAAATGAAGAAGAAGAATTATGTACGGTGGAGGATTATAACCTATGGATTCTGGAAAAGATTTTTTTATCCTGGTGTATGATTGTCCAACACATATCAGTGTCAGGTGGAAGCAGAGGACCCTGAAGATTAGGGATGGCAGAAAGATGGTTAGAAATGGCAGGTCTTTTGCCACCAAATGTCGCTGTTTATCTGGCTCTCAAGGTGCAAAGACTACTGGGTCTCTTGTGTGCAGCTCTGTGCACTTGCAAATGTGAAGTGAACTCTATAAACTTGTGGTCTTATATTTAGAGGTACTAAATTGTTTTATACAAGACATCCATATGTGGAATATTCTCTCACATTGAGGATTTACAGAGGGACTAGATCACACTTATAATATGCCTTAAGTTTAGATGTATGTTTTCTTGCAGACATTTCCAAAGTCATCTTTATTACAGGATACAGGAAGTATTCGAAATTCTCTGACTCAAACATTTCATTTAGCATGTCAAAACTCCAGAACTATAACAGTTAAAGACCAAAATACCCAAAATATCAAAGTTTATGTCCAGGTTTAATATAGTTGTGAACCAGAAAATAAGTATTTTGCAAATCAACCTATCCTATCGGTAAGATAGGTCCTATCTTACCGGCAGGAGTTTTTCAGTCCATCTTGAAAACTGCTCCTCCTCAAAAGCTCCGCTCTGTTCAGGTGTTCCCCAGGAATCTATTCTGGGACCATTACTGTTCATATTATATTTACTTCCTCTTTGGGCTATCTTCAAAAAGCATGCCATACCTTTTCACTGTTTTGCTGATGACATCCAGGTCTACATGCCTGTAAATTCTTATGATAGAAACTCCTTGAGACCTCTTTTAGACTGTTTAGCTGAGATAAAAACTTGGCTATCACAAATTTTTTTTAACTTTAAATCAGAAAAAACCAGAGCTACTCTGGTTTGGCAAACAATACTCTTCTGACCTTGCCGCTGACTCTCTTAGTTTTCTATCTGCCCATATCCATCCTATTGTTAGAAACCTTGGTGTCCTCATTGATGGCAGTTGTAGATTAGATAAACAGATCAATGCAGTTATCAAGTCCAGCTTTTATCAACATTGACTCATCGCTACAGCAAAGCCATAACTCCCAGCTAAGGACCTTGAAAAAGTTGTCCATGCCTGTATAACGTCTCGCCTGGACTACTGCAATTCCCTCTATGTTGGCCTTGATCACTCCTTGATACAGAGATTACAAGTCGTCCAGAACGCAGCAGCTCATCTTTTAACTGGTGGCAAGAAATATGAGCACATAACTCCTATTTTAAAATCTCTCCACTGAATTCCAGTCAGTCATTGTATTAATTTTAAAATTGCATTGCTCACGTTCAAAGCTCTACATGGGCTGGTTCCTTCCTATCTCTCTGATCTTCTTCACTTTTATAGCCCTCTGAGGACACTTAAATTGACAAGCCAGTGTTTGTTGGCTATCCCTCAATCCAGGCTTAAATGAAAAGGGGATTGTGCCTGCTCCCAAATTATGGAACACATTACCACAAACCGTTTGCTCTGCTCAGTCTGTTCAGGCTTTTAAATATCAGTTAAAAACACATCTGTTCTCTATAGCCTATTTTTAATTTTACATTGTCACAAACTTTTATTTTTCTTGGCTTTGTGAGAAGTTTTAGTATTCTTTTATGTATTTATTGTTGTTCTGACTGTCCTATGCCCTGTAAAGCACTTTGGTCAACTGTTGTTGTTTTTAAATGTGCTATACAAATAAAATTGAATTGAATTGAAAATCATGACTAATCACCCAACTTTTGGTCATCACAAGTAGACCTTCAGAAGTATGTACATGCTATACTCTCTCGATTTTCCCGGGAGACTCCCAAAAATCTCCCAGAGCCAACTTTTTCCCAATTTCCAACACTTTCCGCTGTCTGTTGTTTTCGACTGGCAGTCCAACCCCACTGCAACGTGACTATCAAACTCCCGC
>SSNP01000634.1:0-13102 GCA_006937955.1 Pachypanchax playfairii
CTCTACCAGCTGAGCTATCGAAGGCTATTTTGCTGGTTGCTTGTATTTGTGTATTTACTGTTAAACACACAGATGGTGTAACTTTACTTTTTTTCCAAAATCTCAATCTAGTCAAACTGCAGAAATGGACTGAAGAAGGTAGCTCATTCATTTCAAGGTTCAGAACAAATGTGCAAAGAATACATTCACTCTACAAGACTATTGCAACTTAATCCATCCATGGCTGTTCCGCTATTTTCATTAAAGCGATAATTGTTGCACCACTTTTTCACACAGCTTTAGTGCACCTTTTGTTGCTCATCGCAATTCTTTTTTTATGGTCTTGAAGGCTTTTTCGAGATTTCGAGGCACTTGGTGAATTTATGATTGGCATGGCTTTCAAACAAGCATCACAGGAAGATGATGTCGTGCTTAGGATCCCATTTATGGAGATAATAAACATTTTCTTAGCCAGTTAATTGCCGTGACCCGGATTCGAACCGGGGTTGCTGCGGCCACAACGCAGAGTACTAACCACTATACGATCACGGCAGAGCGAGCAGGCGTGTTTCATACCACGTGGCCAGTAGTGTTCATTGAACACTGTCAGTGTAACATTCAAAATTCAAGAGTTGAAGAAGCATGAACAATTACCTTCAAGACAGAGTTGAACCAGCGACTTAAGGATGCCAGCAGGGTCCAATTTACAGTCCTCCGCTCTACCAGCTGAGCTATCGAAGGCTATTTTGCTGGTTGCTTGTATTTGTGTATTTACTGTTAAACACACAGATGGTGTAACTTGACTTTTTTTCCAAAATCTCAATCTAGTCAAACTGCAGAAATGGACTGAATAAGGTAGCTCATTCATTTCAAGGTTCAGAACAAATGTGCAAAGAATACATTCACTCTACAAGACTATTGCAACTTAATCCATCCATGGCTGTTCCGCTATTTTCATTAAAGCGATAATTGTTGCACCTCTTTTTCACACAGCTTTAGTGCACCTTTTGTTGCTCATCGCAATTCTTTTTTTATGGTCTTGAAGGCTTTTTCGAGATTTCGAGGCACTTGGTGAATTTATGATTGGCATGGCTTTCAAACAAGCATCACAGGAAGATGATGTCGTGCTTAGGATCCCATTTATGGTGATAATAAACATTTTCTTAGCCAGTTAATTGCCGTGACCTGGATTCGAACTGGGGTTGCTGCGGCTACAACGCAAAGTACTAACCACTATACGATCACGGCAGAGCGAGCAGGCGTGTTTCGTACCACGTGGCCAGTAGTGTTCATTGAACACTGTCAGTGTAACATTCAAAATTCAAGAGTTGAAGAAGCATGAACAATTACCTTCAAGACAGAGTTGAACCAGCGACTTAAGGATGCCAGCAGGGTCCAATTTACAGTCCTCCGCTCTACCAGCTGAGCTATCGAAGGCTATTTTGCTGGTTGCTTGTATTTCTGTATTTACTGTTAAACACACAGATGGTGTAACTTGACTTTTTTTCCAAAATCTCAATCTAGTCAAACTGCAGAAATGGACTGAAGAAGGTAGCTCATTCATTTCAAGGTTCAGAACAAATGTGCAAAGAATACATTCACTCTACAAGACTATTGCAACTTAATCCATCCATGGCTGTTCCGCTATTTTCATTAAAGCGATAATTGTTGCACCACTTTTTCACACAGCTTTAGTGCACCTTTTGTTGCTCATCGCAATTCTTTTTTTATGGTCTTGAAGGCTTTTTCGAGATTTCGAGGCACTTGGTGAATTTATGATTGGCATGGCTTTCAAACAAGCAACACAGGAAGATGATGTCGTGCTTAGGATCCCATTTATGGAGATAATAAACATTTTTTTAGCCAGTTAATTGCCGTGACCCAGATTCGAACTGGGGTTGCTGCGGCCACAACGCAGAGTACTAACCACTATACGATCACGGCAGAGCGAGCAGGCGTGTTTCATACCACGTGGCCAGTAGTGTTCATTGAACACTGTCAGTGTAACATTCAAAATTCAAGAGTTGAAGAAGCATGAACAATTACCTTCAAGACAGAGTTGAACCAGCGACTTAAGGATGCCAGCAGGGTCCAATTTACAGTCCTCCGCTCTACCAGCTGAGCTATCGAAGGCTATTTTGCTGGTTGCTTGTATTTGTGTATTTACTGTTAAACACACAGATGGTGTAACTTGACTTTTTTTCCAAAATCTCAATCTAGTCAAACTGCAGAAATGGACTGAATAAGGTAGCTCATTCATTTCAAGGTTCAGAACAAGATGATGTCGGGTTTAGTACTTGTCCCCCCCCCTTAGATACTTTTGATACGTTCGACACAAAATGACCAGTGCGGCAGATTCATGTGTGTCATGGAACTTTTCTGGAGCAAAACCTTTGCGACATCATCCAAATGAAATCAGCCTTTATCTCCTTTCTTGCTCCCGATCTGCTCTACTGAGTGGCATCCGTTCATCCGCAGCCAGCCTCCCTCACACCAGGCGAGCACGCCCAGCTGCCAGCACCTCTAAAGCTCGCCCCCTGTATTGCTGAGAGCCAGTGGCAATCCTGAGCTGGCTCACGCTCATCCACGGGAGGACTGTGCCACCTCTTTGATGCTCTTCAGCACGAGCACCCCCTGACATCTAGTCAGTAGTTAGTAGATGTGGGAGCACTGCTTTAACATCTTGTTTGGAATTAATGTTTGTCGGACCTACTCACATAGTAATGGTTGTGTGATGGCCGTTTTGGGGCCGGGCCAGCTAATGTTTGGATCAGTTTGGATTGGTTTTTGAGATCGTTAGAAGAACCTTCTTTCATCAAAAGAACATGTTCTTTCCATTAGACTCCAAAGAAGGTTTACCGGCAGTTAATTCTGACTTGTGCATATTTTATATAATTATTTATATCATAGAATTTTGTGCTTCCTGGAACCCATGAAAAACAATAGCTTGCTGAATTTTAGAAAGACATTGACATCTGCTTCCTAAAAATTTTTGGAAATAAAAATCAACTATTTCATAAAATAAAATGTAAAAAAAAAAAACACTGAAGATCCTGTATTCTGGATTAATTAAAACAAGGGACAGTTGGTGGCCAATTTAATGATTACAAAGTATGATATTCCACTCTCTGCCTCCTCTTTGTTCACAAATTTGTCACTTTATAGAAAGTCTGCCCGTACCTTGCAGATAGTTACATTACAAAAAAACACTAATACAACATGTCAAAGTTCAGAAACAAAAAAGATTTTAGGTAAAATTCTTCCTTTTCTGTTCAAGACAAATCACAAAGAGAACAAATCAATACTTTTATTAGATTGTTTTTTTTTTACAAATACATGTCACTTACATGGTTATCTTTATTATAAATCTGTGGTTTTAGAAATGTCACCCGAAACATGAGGGATGTGCATAGGAGTCAATGTCCAACTCCACCACTGTTGGGTTCTTTTTTCTTTGCTTTTTTTCTTGGTTGAGTTGTTCTCCAAACAACCGGAATGTATGTTTTTAATGAAACATTTAGTCTTTTCTTTCATGGAGTTTCAGGGGGACACAGGGAACACTGACTGACTGACAGCATAGAAGCTTGCAAATGTCCACATGCATGATAACCTCATTCAAATCTCTAAAACACTTAGGGATTCATTTAGAAGAGACAGTACTTGGTGCACGAAAGAAGTGGTTCTGTAACTACACTGAGCACTAAGTACAAGATAGACAAGAGGAAATCACTGCTGTGTGTTACAGTACAGAAAAGAACCAGATCAAAAAATAATGAGGGCTGCTGATATGATCTACAATAAGAAGACATCGCAGTGCGTTTGTGTGATTTTACCTCAGTCTGTTGATAGAATACTCACTGTCAACGTCTTTGTAGAGGTGGTTTACAACACTCAACAGGAATACAGCAGGACAGAAGAGCAAGCAGTGCACCAACATGAGAAGATGGGAACACAGTACTGTCTCTTTAAAATAAACATCTACAGAAATGCTGCCTCCTAGCTAGTACAGACATGACAATATTCATTTTTTGTTAACGCTGTTTTTATACAACACTGTGACAAGGGTCATGTGCGAGGCCAGAGTTCCACTCGAGTCGCAGCAGGCTGTGTTTGTTGTGCTCATGACTGCTGCAGTTCCCTTCCCACCACACTCAAGTTTTTATGTCTCAGTTAAAATAGTTTTCTTCTTTATAATGTCATTTTGTTTCTGCAAAGGGCATATGAAGAGTGCAGCTGAGGGGCTGCTGTTGGAGGGGGGGGGGATGAGCAAGGTCAGTAAACCCAGGACACAGGGACCCATTGACTGGTCGTGCACACCAGATCCATGGCCTCCTCTAGGTGCCTGATGGTTTCGTCAATCTCATTGTTGATTATGGTCATGTCGAAGTAATGGGCATAGGTCTTCTGCAGGATCTCAGACTCTGTCTGCAGCCGCTGGAGTGACTCATCCTGGAACATGAGAGCAAAATGAAGGTTTAACACTTATGGAGACATAGAAAGTGACTGACGGTTGACAACAGGTGCATGGACATCCCCTAATGTGTCAGAACAAGCTGACCTACAGCACCTCTGTGGAGCATTAGTATCTTCTCAGTAAACAGAAATTGGAAAAACGTAACTTTTTGTTCCTAAAAACAGAGAAATTTCCTACTGTAGCCCATCGTTACAAAGCAAATAAAATGTATTTAAACTTTAAATGAGTGTTTCTATATTAATTCAACTGATTAGCTGCATGGCTCTCAGTTGAACTTCTTAAAAAGTGCTTTGAGATGAGTGTTTTTGTTGTGATTTAGCACAAAATAAAGAAACTGAATTGAATAAAATGGAAAACTAAATGTGCAGTGCTGTTTTTCAGTAACTTCTGAGATTTTAAAGTTTGAGCAGTCAAGAAACAAGAATGTCGCTGCTGGCACGGTGAGTTGTCTTTTTTTAAATACCAATAATTTTTCACAAATCACTCTAAAATGTATCCACTGATCTTTTTAAAATAAAATGTAAAATGTCATCTTGGTCATTTAATGTCTTCCCCCTGTTAAGACAAAGCATGTTTTGGTTTAGTTGTAGCTGAGATGGTGATCAGTCAGTTGTCTCATACACATTCTCGTGGTTGAGTCAATGATTGAAATATAAAGTGTGAGTTAATTATGTCATAAAATTTTTTGTGCAAAATCTGTTAAAGATCTATTCTGTCTTAAACAGAAATGAGTTGTGTTTTGTTGAAATATGCGGATAAATTGGAAGATAACTGGTGACCAGAATGTGTAGAAGGAAGCAGAAGGTAGAACACAGAGAAACAATCACCTCTACATCAAATCAAATACACATGGTATGAATCTAAACAACTAATGATTTGACATCACTATATACTCTCTGTTCTTCACTTACCGGCAGAGTTCGACACCACCTGGGTGTCTGTGGTGAGCGTCAACAAACAAACACATGCAGCATGCAAAAAAGAAAAAAACAAACAAAAAACCCCACAAACATGTACAAAAAAGTTAAAGAGAAGGATGATGTAACAGCTTTAGATGTGATAATGTTTGAACACAACAATGTCAGCGAGTTTAACTAAATATCCCCCAAAACCTCCTGTACATTGTCCAAAGGTCTCTTTCACAAAACTGTTAGATTCAACTAAAGCAAACAGTCTGTTTTACTACTTGATCAACACTTGAAGGTTTCACTTATTTTTTAAAATATTCAAATTAGGTCAGATTTTACATTTTTTGATGACTGTGATGGTTAGCAGGATGAAATCCACAAAATTATCTGCAGAGTTTCATAATTAAAGTAAAATTAATATTAATCTCAGTCTCTGAATTTTAAAGTTCAGTATCAGGACATTAAATATACTTGTGGTTCATCAGGTCCTAAAATATATTAAATACAACCACAAATGGACAAAAAAAGATGGAAACAGACAACCTTTCACAAGCACACTCACACATAGGGCCAGTTTTAGGTTGCCAATTAACCTTTAAAGCTGGAGTACTCGGAATAAACTCACGCATAGTCGAAATTGAAATCAACATCTCAAGCAGTACCAAAGGTCATAAAGCAGAGATACATTACAAGATCTGATTTAAAAACAAACAGAGAGGAAGCCTGTTTGACATTCCATAATCAGGGATCAGCAACTACAAACCCCTCTGCATTTGTATTTCGTGTCTAAAAAAGACTTCCAGAGATAGAGAATACACAGAAAACTGAACACGATAGATTAGAACAAACAGCTCATACTGATTGTTAGCACGGTAGAGGAAGGATTATGATTAGGGCTTGTTCTGCAGTTACAGGACTTGGGCAACTTGCATCATTGTGTCAACCATAACACCAGGTAACGTATGTTTTCTAGAATCAAATGTGAGGCTAAAATCTAAAATTTGACTAAGAATGGGTCAAGCAAAAAAAAAAAAAAAAAAAAAAAGATTAACTCATCAGCGAGCTGAGGAAAAGAAAACGACAAAAAGAAAGCAGGCTGACATTCTGCAGCAGAACCTTAAAGGTGGTAAAGAGGATTCTGCCCAAATGAGAAGCTCAATGGCTGTTTGTCGTTTTTCGAGTAGTACGCATGCGTTGTAGCCACGCCCTCCTCCTCTTCCCTCAACGCCAGAAACGCCTCTGTTAGCCTCACCTCACCTACAAATTCCTCTTTACCACCATTATAATGTCAGTGTATGAAAGAGTGGGATAATATAATACTGTATAAAAATATTAGAGATTGATAAATTCATACAGAACACAAAGAACTACCGGTAGTTATTGTTGCTAACGGTGGTTCCACAAGCACTTAAGTCAAGCCGGGTAAAAAGATTTTCACCAAATTTTTAAGCTCACATTTATTTATTTGTACTAATAAAACATTAAATCATGTTACGTTGTTTATCTGAGGTTGTATTTACATTATTGTATTGCCTGTAACCAACACAAATTTTATTTTTCATACTTTTTTAAAGTCAAACCCTGGAATTAAAAATGGGTCCACTTTTTATTTTCCTCAAAAAATAATGTAGACTCAGCCTCTAGTTCTCTTATTAACTATTAAACAAACAGAGTTTTTCAGTCGAATATAAAACACTGTCTGTGTGTGTGTGTGTGTGTGTGTGTGTGTGTGTGTGTGTGTGGGTTTGTATTTCTGACCTCCTGGGGACCCGTTTCCTGACTTTTACTATCTTTCTGGGGTCCGAGGGTTCTTGTGGGGACCGAAGCCTGGTCCCCATGAGGGGGACTCCCCTTTTTAGGGTTAGGGGTTAGGTTTATAGGTATGGTGTGAATAGAGTTTTAGTTAGTCTTAGGGTTAGTTATAGATCAGTAATGGTTAAGGTTAGGAAAAGGGTTTGGGTTAGGTATAAATCTAGTTACTAAAATCAATGGAAGTCAATGGACGGTCCCCATAAGGATAACAAAACACACTTGTGTGTGTGTATGTGTGTGCTCCTACCTCATTTATGCCTGGCGTGATGGTTGGCGCAGCGATAAAGATGACATATGGAGCAAACTCTGCTGTCCGAAGGACTTTCAGGGCCTATGAGAAAAACATTTGAGAAATCAAAACGACTTCATACACTGAAAGAAACGAGACACAATCTCTCACACACACCTGAGGTTCCACATCTAATATAGCGACAAGTCCTTGCTGGTGGATCTTGCGTATGGTCTCCAGCCGTGTTCCGTACATGGCGTCTTCGTGGCTGCCGTACTCCAGGTACTCATTGTTGCTAATGTCCTGCATCATTTGGTCATGAGAAACAAAGTAGTAGTTCTTCCCGTTCTCCTCGTCCTTCTTTGGAAGTCTGGTTGTGTCTGCAGGGTAAAAATCAAGGAATACAGGAAGAAATGATTTAAACTGCGCTGCACTGATGCAATGAGGACTTACCACCATGTGACTTACGTGGGATTGGGTAGGCAAATCTGTCGGGGTGTTTGGTTATGAGCGTGTTCTTAATGTGCCTTCTGCCCACTCCATGAGCACCTGAAGAAAACATACACAGTTAGTTGGATGGTTCATTTATTTATGTATTTATTTGTTCTGTCTGGACTGATTTGGCAAAACTCACCTAACAAAACCAGTGTTTTCCTCTTAAACGCAGGAAGCTTAACAACCTCCTCGTATGTGACAAGATCTAGTTGATCAAACACTGGAGATGACAGAGAAGAAGAAGAAAAAGTTAAAAGGATGAGGAACGATGTGTGTGCTGAAGCTGACGGACACAAACAGGCAGGGAGCTTGAGAGGAACACACTGAGACACAGCTGGAAACAGGGTCATGGAAAGAGGATGAAGTATCAGAGCTAATGTGGAAACTGAGTGCAGATGATGAGGATAGCAAGATCTGGTGCCTTGTTGGCATGAGAGAAATACTGTATGAAGCATCTTTTACAGAGCTACAGACCTCTTCTTTAAAAATGCATTCATTTCCAATAACAAAGAAAATAATGTTTTTTAGAAAATCCAACTGCAAAACAAAAAAATAAATAACATCACAAAAAAATTGCTACCAAACAGTTCAGAGACATCTGGCAATTTTTTTAAGTTTTTCCTACGATGTCTGGAATTGATTAGTTGAAAATAAATCTATTTTTATTGGGATGCACCGATACCGATACTGGTTTCAAAACCGATACCATTCTAATGTACTTGTATCACTATTGGTTAGTTGACTCATTCCATGAACTGATACTTAAAATATGGAAACTGCAATAATTTCACAGAAAATTTTTATTTTTCACCTGAAATTTTTGGTTTGTGGTCATTTTCATTAATATATAGATTTTTTATCGAGTTCACCATCATTTGTTGTAAACGGCATTGGTACTCGGTATCAGCAAGTACTCAGACCCATGTATCGGTATGGATTTGAAAAAAGTGACATCTTTGCATTCCTGATTTTTATAAGTCAGTGAGTTGGAGTCTCTCTGCAGCACTTGAATTTGTTTACATTTTTTATGAATAGATTTCTAATCTGACTTCATGTACTGAAGCAAACCTACAGGTTAACTGTCCCTGTGCTAAACAGACGTTTGTGAGGTCTGAACATTTCTTTGAAGCAAACTGCAGGTTGTTTGGGCTGCAGAGCACCATGTTTTCAAGCAGAGTTAATCTGGATAGAGTGTTCTCAGGTTCTGAAACTTGAGAACATGAAGCATGAACCAGGACGCTGACAAGTGAAATACAATACCCACAAGTCACTGGGTTCTCCTGTGCAGCATGCAGCTGCTGTACATTCTGACTGGAGATCCATGTTTACAGATTCAGAAAAACAAACGCTAAATATGTTCACTACAGTTTGTGTTTGTGGACATGGATGTTAAGTGTGTTGGAATGAAGAAAACAGCACAAAATGTTTCAGGGAAAGAAGCTAAACTACATTATTTCAGTTTTGTTTCAGTCTTCCGTTGCACCAAAACAATAGTAGTAAAAGTGAAACCTAATCAGTGACAGCTGATCTAGTCTGCAGAGTCAGTGAAGACAGAAGAAAAGAGGAAGGAGGAGCTGCTTGCTGCCACTGGTTGTTACTTACATGCAGAGATGCCAGTCAGTGGGAGGAAGCAAAGAGAGATGAACAGGAGGGGTCACAACATGTTTCAGTTACAAGAGCAGAGTTAGAAAATGTTACAGAAACACAACTAGAAAACAACAGCTGGGCAGCACTGCAGGTGGCACAGTGATGGAAACATGAGATCCAGTTGTTTTTACAGTTAGAGGTCAGATCGATGAGTGACAGGACAACCAGCCACCAGCAGCGCAACAGAGCCGAACACAAAACAGTCACATGACAACAAGGAATATGACTAAGCTGAATGTTACAGGTGCATTTTGCTTTTCTGATTTCAGTATCTTCTTTACCTGATGAACGCTGATCCCTTTACAGGTGTGTGGATAAATGCACATTTAGTTACCTCTTAAATACTTGGTGCTTGCTTATGTTTTAATGCTTTGCGTCCTCTTACTTGGAAGATTTTCATGTGTCAGTAAAAACGTTTAAACACAAATTTATGCCCAAAACATGATTTTCCAACAGGTTTGACAGAATTTAAGAAGAAATAACCTGAAATTAGACTGAACAACGTTTGTGGAAATAAAATAAACATGTTTGACGAAAGAAATTACAGCAGAATCCCAGTTTTACATGATCTTGGTTAAGAGAAATACCTGATTAAAAGCTGTTGATTCTGAGTCAATGCTGCATGCTGCAAAATATTCATGCATATTCATAATATAGTTCCTGTACTTCTTAAATCAATCTTCTTAAATATTCTTTTGGACGTGTTTTAATCTCTCCTCTTCATACGCTCCATGAAAGAACACGTGATCGAGTTTAATGTCTGCAAAAAGGTTTTTTTGAAGTTGCCGTGTTTCATCAAAATTGATGTGCTGCTGCTAAACATAGAAACAAAGAAATTTAAGTAATACCAATTTAATTTAAGTTTCTTCAAATAGTCATAGTTTAATTCGGGTAATCTTTTTAACATCATACAATCTCAGAATTAACCTCTAAGTAGAGTAGTTAGCAACATATTGCCGTTCATGAGGGAGTTTCCAAAAGGGCTCAAAAGATTTATGAGGATACTCTATTCCCTCACGTGAGTTGTGGGGCCTCACTTTCATGTTGCTGGACTTTCAAACATCTTCAAAGATTGTGTGAGTTTTGAGTTGTTTTGAATTGTTACATGTGCCTCAGTTTAGTTTCTATTAGTGAGAAAGTGTCAGAAATATGAAACAACTTTAGATTCTGATATTCTGAGTGTGTTAAAATAGATTACAAACAAATTCAGACATAATTAAGACATAATCCCTTAATTGTGACGTGAATGTTCAGTTTCAACATACACCAAAGCACCAAATCAGTGTGATTACAACTGAATATTTGCATATTTTTCCCTGATTGTATCATGTGGTCTGTTCCTGTGCACAGCTCATACTTTGTCTCCAGAGAATAAAACACATGAACACACAGATGCCTTCTCCTGTGGCATTATTGTGCTCGACATACTCCACGTTCACATGACACAGTTCCACATGCGATCACTGAAAAGCTGCGAGCACAGCAGAGGACTGGATGGAACTGCTCGTCTCCCCAGCAGCTGCACAGCTGACGTGAATGGACATGATCTCTTTGTGTATGTGTTACAGACATATGAAACCTCTAGGTGCATGTTTCATCTTCAGCCAGTGGTTTCTCTTCCATAAACTCAAGTTCACTTTGACCAATCACAGCCTGAGAAGCACACGACTAATCCAATCTTTGTTAGATGATTTAAATGAGGATATTTATTTAAAAATCCCCAAACAGTTTTGGATAAACTCATAGGCTGTAGTGTAGTTGGAAGCTGTTTTAAACCTGCAATAAACTCATTCAATGTCTTATAAGTAGAAACATTGTTTTTGAGATTTATTTCGAGGCTGAAATTGTTGAATAAAACAGAGGAAATCACATCACTAACAACAAGAATTAGAAATAAAGACCTTCCTCTATAAATGTATGATTCTTAAAACAGCCATGGTTGTAAAGTTCTTTCTAAGCAGCTGT
This sequence comes from Pachypanchax playfairii, assembly GCA_006937955.1. Classification (NCBI taxonomy): domain Eukaryota; kingdom Metazoa; phylum Chordata; class Actinopteri; order Cyprinodontiformes; family Aplocheilidae; genus Pachypanchax; species Pachypanchax playfairii. Next base: position 11,510 of record SSNP01000634.1, read on the forward strand.
AGCTTCAAACAGAAATGTAGCCCACTTCCTGCCTCTCTGCATTCCCAACTCAAACCTACCTTCCTAATCTATAAAGTTAAACATCAAAAATCTGCCCTAACAGCAAATACACTACACACACTTTAGGTCCCTAATATCTCAGCTTGTACACAGAGCCAAATACTGGGCAGTGATATTTGAGAAGAACCAAAAACATAAACTGCAGATGCTGCAAATGCACCTCTTAACTTGATGCCACGTGTCTAAGGGACTGGCTGTAAGGAGTTTTAGTAAAACACAAACACATCATCCAATAGCATTTAAAATTGTGGTTAAATAAACAGACTGCTGTTGGCTCAAACCTCACAGGCCTTCATAAACGGTTTCCTTGAACTGCCTCTGAGTGTAAATAAGATTTCTTATTTGCTGGCAGTATCTTTGCTGTGCATATGCATGAGAAGATGAATATGTAAGAGTGAGAATAATGTACCTGCATTGTGCTTTGCCAAGTACTTGTCTTTACAATGTTTCTTCTTCTTGCCAAACCAGGTACAGCTGGCCTGCTGTTCCTGCCTGGTCTTTTCCATGGCGATGCACGCCACTCGCCTAAAACGCACACAGTGTTTGAATTTAATGGTTAGCAGTGAATTCTGGGATAGAAGTATTTTAGCTGAGCAGAAAGAAGAATCTGTATAAGGTCATGTTTCAACTGCAGGTGGCTAACAATAACCAAAAGAGTACTACTGGCGTTAGAGTTAGTACTAGTGTTTCCACAGAAGGAGGGAGCATGTCATTCCTCTTAAAACAATAAACATGGAGGTGTTCAGCCCTTGTATCATGTAGGTCTCTCAACCTGTGTACTAGACATACCTGATATGTGACTGCCATCTAGTGGTGGCGGGTTCAAACATCGTGTGTAGAGGCCTGTTGCAACTATGTTGCAACTATTTTGGCACTCAGAGAGTTAAGTGTCATGCTAAAAATTATTCATACAAAAACATTCAGGAACGCTGAAGCTTGACTTGTAGAGCTGACTTTTGTTTTAATACCTACCTTCCAGAAGCACTTAAAAAGTTGTTCTATGAGTAATGAAGGTTTATTGTTATGACTTCAGAGGAAACATGGAATTTGTCTTTTATCAGTGAAGGGGTCTCTAAGCCATTATTGTTGTTTTCTTTATGCTTCCGCCTCCTCGACGCAGAATAGTGACATATGTCACGTATTGATGACGTACAGGTCTGATGGAACGCGACCTGGCAGTTCAGACTGAAGTTGCATGCCAAAAGATCAGATACAGTGGGGCAAAAAAGTATTTAGTCAGCCACCAATTGTGTAAGTTCTCCCTCTTAAAAAGAACAGAGAGGCCTGTAATTTTCATCATAGGTATACCTCAACTATGAGAGACAAAATGAGGAAAAAAAATCCAGAAAATCACATTGTCTGATTTTTAAAGAATTTATTTGCAAATTATGGTGGAAAATAAGTATTTGGTCACCTACAAACAAGTAAGATTTCTGGCTTTCACAGACCTGTAACTTCTTTAAGAGGCTCCTCGGTCCTCCACTCGTTACCTGTATTAATGGCACCTGTGTGAACTCGTTATCAGTATAAAAG
>SSNP01000636.1:0-12735 GCA_006937955.1 Pachypanchax playfairii
TCCACAGCCAGCCACGGCTCCGCCTGAGCCCGATCCTCCGGCTCCCATGGCGTGCGCCCCGGTGCGCAACGTATCTCTACCCAACCCGGAACCTTATGCTGGGGAGGCAGGTAAAGGCTCAGGATTCTTGTTACAGTGCTCACTAATTTTCTGCCGCTCTCCCCAGTCTTTCCCTGATTATGCTTCGAAGATCGCCCACATCATCGGCCTACTTAAGGGACGTGCGCTCCGATGGGCGGAGGCCAGATACAACTACTCCCTCATCTTACGCACATCCCTGGAAGCATTTGTAAAAGATTTTGAACAGACTTTCACCTGTCGTAAATCCGAGACAGAAATAACCCATCAACTCTGTCACATCAAACAAGGTAAGAAGTCTGTAGCAGACTTCGCTGTAGACTTTCGCACTCTGGCTGCTGAATCTGGCTGGAACACGCCTGCGCTCAAGGGAGCGTTTCTGGGCGCTCTAAATAAGCCTATTCGTGAGCAGCTTATTCACAGAGATGAACCCCAGTCATTGGAAGAATTAATAACCATTGCTACTAAGATTGATCATCGGATGACTGGATTTTTTTTGGATGAGCATCGCGCTCGTTCTCCGCCTCGAGCGGTTCACAGAACACCTGAGACTGTTTCAACTGTCAGAGCTGCACCTGCGCCTACCGGAGAGGCACCGATGCAGCTGGGAAACGCGCGGCTCACCCCCACTGAACGACAAAGACGAATGGAAGCACGTGAGTGTTTATACTGTGGAACAACAGGACACTTCATTGCTGCTTGCCCGAAGCGTTTAAACCACCCCAGCCGTCAGTAACACCGGGAGGTCTGACCGCCCCAGGGAGAAAAACTTCTCGTTTAACCCTGCCTGTAACCTTGTTGTATTTTACTGACTCATTTCAGACTCAAGCTCTAGTCGACTCCGGCTGTGAGCAGAACCTCCTAGATGCTGCCCTCGCCAAGCAGCTTGGGATTTCAGTGCAGAAGCTGCAGGTTCCCGTCAGCGTCGCCGCCTTGGATGGCCGCTCCCTAACTGCAATCACCCACCGGACCTGCGACTTAGAGGTGGTAATTTCTGGTAACCATCGTGAGAGACTCTCCTTCTTGATTTTCAATGCCCCCGCCGTTTTCCAAGCCCTCATAAATGATGTGTTAAGAGACTTTTTAAACTCCTTTGTGTTTGTATACCTAGATGACATTTTGATCTTTTCTTCTTCTGAGGCAGAACATAAGGTCCATGTCCGTCAGGTGCTGCAACGCCTGCTGGAGAACCGCCTGTTTGTTAAGGCAGAGAAATGTGAGTTTCATGCGCCATCTGTAGGGTTCCTGGGCTTCATTTTCGAAAATGGACAGGTTCAACCAGATCCGGTGAAGGTGCAGGCTGTTGTGGACTGGCCTACACCTTCTACACGTAAACAACTCCAGAGTTTTTTAGGTTTTGCAAATTTTTATCGAAAGTTCATAAGGAACTATAGTCAGACTGCTGCTGCACTAACCTCTCTCACTTCCACCAAAAAGACCTTCAGCTGGACTCCCGAGGCAGACCACGCATTTCAGAAGCTGAAGGAGAAGTTCAGCAGTGCCCCCATCCTCATCCAGCCAGACACCTCCAAGCAGTTAACTATGGAGGTGGATGCCTCGGATTCGGGCGTGGGCGCTGTGCTGTCTCAGGTGGGACAGCACGATCAGCGACTACATCCCTTCGCCTTTTTCTCCCGTCGCCTGTCTCCTGCTGAGAGGGGCTACGACGTGGGAGACCGAGAGCTACTGGCCATCAAGCTGGCGTTTGAGGAGTGGAGGCACTGGCTGGAGGGTGCAGCAGATCCGGTAGTGGTCTGGAACGACCACAAGAACCTGGCCTATCTCCAAGAAGCTAAGCAACTCAACCCCCGTCAGTCCAGATGGTCACTTTTCTTTTCTCGCTTCAATTTTGTTATCTCTTACAGACCCGGTTCCAAGAACATTAAGCCTGACGCCCTATCCCGCCAGTTCTCCATCGATGATCCCCCCGAGACACGCACCATAGTTCCCCGAGCCTGTGTCATCGGAGCAGTCACGTGGGACATCGAAGAGGCAATTAGACGCGCACAACAGACTGATCCCGGACCGGCCACCCAACCTCCGAACCGCAGGTATGTTCCACAAACAGTTCGTTCTCGCCTGCTCCACTGGGCACACACCACCCGGTTCTCAGGACACCCAGGAGTGGGGAGAATGGTGGGACTAATACTGCGGTCTCTCTGGTGGCTGTCCATGTGTAAAGACATTAAGGAGTACGTCCAAGCCTGTCAGGTATGTGCGCGCAATAAGACCTCCAATCATCATCCCCACGGGCTGCTCCAACCTCTCGAGACCCCCGGCAGACCCTGGTCCCACGTAGCTCTGGACTTTATCACAGGGCTGCCTGTCAGTAAAGGGTTTTCAGTAATTTTAACTGTTGTGGACCGTTTTTCTAAAGCCTGTCACCTCATCCCATTGAAAAGACTCCCATCAGCCCTTGAGACTGCTAAACTTATGGTGAAACATGTGTTCCGGCTCCATGGGCTCCCCCAGGAGGTCCTGTCGGACCGTGGGCCCCAGTTTATTGCCCAGGTCTGGAGGGAGTTCTTAGCGGCACTCGGGGCGCGGGTGGTCCTCAGCTCCGGTTTTCATCCGCAAACTAACGGTCAAACCGAGCGGATGAATCAGGAGCTGTATTTTCTCCCAAGTCTCTGTATCTTCTTGTATCTAACACAGAATTTTTTATCATGTTTCACTTGCTGAGATATTTTACAGTTGGACTACAGGAAAGCTGCGTGGGGTTTTTGACCACGTGATTATGGGCTCACGTGGTTGATGACGTGTATAAGTAAGTTTGTTTATAATGCGCTTTTCATTGACAAAAAGTCGCACAGATTGCTCGTTATCACTTCATTTCATCAGTGAAACTGAAAACATTTAAAAATGGAGATGAAAAAGCTTAAGGATCAGCTGAAGAACTGTTCAAATGAAATTAAGTTTCTCAAAGAAGGTATGAGATTCATGGAATTAGAACAAGGAAAAAAATTGCAGCGTGAATTGAAAAAGAGAAATTAGTATTATACTAATAAATTAGAAAAAGTTAACACTAAACTGAATGATTGTGCTGCTCAAGGGACAGAGTCAGAACGGTTAATAAGAGAGCTAACGGCAGAAAAAGAACATCTTGAGCTAGCTTACGAGAGAGTACAGGAAGAGTGTCAAATGGAGTCAGCATTGAAAATAAAATACCTTGAGGAACTGGAGAAAATCAAAGGCAACAACAAACACTTGGGTCAAAAAATTAGTGAGGTTTTAAATGCAAATATGGTAACAACTATTCAAAAAGATGTTTTAACAAAAAAAATACAAAAGCTTAAAGATTCTTTGGCTGAAGAGACAAAACTGAGGGAGCAGCTTTGTAACAATTTACTGTCATGTTTTTGCACACGGAGGACAGGACTCTAAATCAAGCGACAGACTCCAGACCAGGAAACAGGTGGTAAGGGTTCAAACAGGAGGATTTATTAATTCAGCAGGGGAAAATAACCAGCAGTAGATATACAAACTAAAAATGCCTCCGCGGGTGCAGCAGGAGTCCACGGGGAGCAAGCAGGTGCCAGTCTGCTGAGACAGGAGTGTGAGTGCTGGAAGAGGGTGGACAGACTCACTCAGAAGCGGACAGGTGGATCCCGAGCGCTGGAGGAATGGTGCGGAGGCAGGCCAGAAGAGGTGGAGCGTGAGGCAGGGTGGAGACCGGTGTGGAAACCGTCTCTGAGCGATCCTGGACGGAGGCGGTGTGGAAACCGCCGAGGTGGTCCGGGAGTGGGATGAAAGCAGCCTGGGAGGAACACGGTGTGGAACCCGGGACACGTGAAGAAGGTCCAGCTGGGAGAAACACCATGAGCGGGTTTGAATGGAATGGAACCGAAAGGAACAATCTGATGCCTGCTCTCTGCCACCACTCCTCTCTTCAGCTCAGCGGCTGATGAGCGTTAACTGGATCCACCTGCCGGTAATAGTCTGCCGCACCCCTGAAACACAGCTGGAAACACTCACATAAACACCAGCAGAATTGACACCCGACATTTACAAGTAAGTGAGACTAAACTGAAGGATTATGCTGCAGAGTCAGAACGGTTAAAAGGAGAGCTGACCGCAGAAAAAAAACATCTTGAGACCTCTTACCAGAGAGTACAAGAAGAATGTAAAACAGAGTCAGCATTGAAAATAAAATACCTCGAGGAACTGGAGAAAATCAAAGGCAACAACAAACAATTGGGTAAAAAAATTAGTGAGCTTTTAAATGCAAATATGGTAACAACTATTCAAAAAGAAGTTTTAACAAAAAAAATACAAAAGCTTAAAGATTCTTTGGCTGAAGAGACAAAACTGAGGGAGCAGCTTTGGAACGATTTACAAGTAAGTAAGACTAAGAGTGAGGAAATGGAAGCCAAAATTGTAGAGTTGGAAAACTTTAGGCAGAAATACAATCTGGAAGTCAAGGAAAAAAAGGATCTTCTGCAGAAGCTGGACAAATGCAACAAACAAGCAGAGAATGAAAGGAAGCTTTTGGAACGCTTGTCGACAGAGAACCAAAAGCTGAACGAAAACAATGAGGAAATTTCAAAGAACCTTTTAGTGACACAGTCAAAAGCTAAGAGGGTCCTGGAAGAAGTAGTTGCCTGTCAAAGAAAAATAACAAATCTAGAAGCTGAGAAAGAACAGTCCAAGAATCACATCAAGAAACAGGATGAAAAATTGAGAATTCTCAGAAAAAAGCTTCGAGAGACACAAAGCAATCAAGAGAATACAGTTTTAGCTGCTACGTTAGAGAAGGAAGACGAAATAGCCCGTATTAAAAATGAAAATCTGACATTAGACAAAATGACACAAAGGTTGTTGGCAGAACAGGAGAATTTTAAGAATCAGACCAGTCTCCTTTCAAAAAACTTGCAAACGACTCAAACTAAAATCTGCAAGATAGAAAAGGAAAATTTGAAACTGACGGAGACCAGGGAAAAGTTGTTAAATGAAAATGAAGGTCTTCACAAACAGCTCAGAGACATAGAAAATAAAAATCTTTCTTTGGTCAACCAGCTGGATAACATGAAGTATCAGCTGAAACTGAATGAAAATGCAGCAAAAGAACAGCTTTCTTCAGTCAATAAACAAACTGAACATCTGCACACACTATTGAATAATGCAGAAAAAGAGGCAGAAAAAAGTGCTGCAGAGCTGGAAAAACATAAAAAACTTGTGGTTGACAAAGAGAGAAATATTAACACTCTTTTAAACGATAAGGCTGTCCTGCAAGAGCAGATTCACCATTTTAAATCAGTTTTATATTTTGACACGGACAGTATAATCTACATTGTGAGATCTGGTCAGACACCGCTTCAGACAGGCGTCCTTCTGGGTGATCTTACGGATGAGCTTGATGGTGACACGATTCAAGAATTTGTCGCAGCGGGTCCTAAAAGTTACGCGTACCAGACTCGTAACCATAAAAAGACCGTTATGAGAGTGAAAGGCATAACTCGGACCGCGACAAGCTCTGATTTAATTAGCTTTGACATCATGGCTGATCTCGTGAAAAAGTTTCTGATGTGCGGGGAATCTGGTAACGTCCAAATCCCTCAGTCAAACATCAGGAGAGATAAAAAGGATCTCTCACTAAGAAACAGTTCATTTCTCAAAAAGTTCTCTGTTACTTGCGACAAAAGAAGAGTTCTTCCTTGCGGTGAGACTCTGCCTTTTGGTTACTAGAAAAAAAATGTTGCAGTTTAATGACGCAAGAGAACTCGATTTCGATATTAGATTCAAAACACCCTGCTCGGTCCTCATAATCGGTCCTTCAGGCTCTGGAAAATCCCATTTTGTAAAAAATGTGTTGAAAGATTGTTTGCATTCTGTGGATGTAATTCCTGAAAATATTGTGGGGATTTAAACATCTTTTCAACCCTTGTATATGGAAATGACAAAACTTAATAAAAGCATCAAGTTTCACGAAGGACTCCCTGATTCTTTGGAAGATGAAAACATGTTCCCTCCTAACATGAAGCACCTTCTAATTTTGGACGATGTCCTCACACAAGCCGCTGAACGTCCGGATGTCTTAAAAATCTTCACTCAATTTAGACATCACAGAAATATGAGCGTGTTCATGCTCACTCAGAACATGTTTTATCAGGGTAAATACAGCAGGACCATCAGCTTAAACACAAATTATTTTGTCCTGTTAAAAAATCCTAGAGATAAGTTACAGATTGGTGTGTTAGCCAGACAAATGTTTCCATCACGTAAGCAATATTTTCTCGAGAGCTTCGATGACGCCACACAACACCCTCATGGGTATTTAACTACCCTACCAAAAGGAAAGAGATCATTTCTCACTGTTCTCCCGACCTCCTGAAAAGCATAAGTGAAATCGCTGTAAATCTGCTGAAAGGGAATATCAAGCTTACACCTTCTCAATATAAAAGATTTAAAAAGCACAAGAGTACGCTGAGAATTCTCTCGGATAGAAAAGCTCCTCTCAAAAAAAAAGCAGGGAGCCCTGACTACTCAGTCCGGTGGATTTCTACCACTTTTGCTGAGCGCTGTTGCGCCTCTGATAACAGAATTAATTTCTGTAGCCGTTAAAAGATTAAAAAAAACATGTCTCTTAGAAGCGCGCACAAGATGTTCCTCATCCCTCAGCATCAGATCAGCGCCACCCAGGGGGTGGGAGAAATTCATGCTGACCTTAAGAGACGTAAACATCCCGGTCTCTAGCGTGACAAATCCATCTGCGCGTCAAGAATACAGCGAATTGCTGAGCAGACGTCAATCACCCTCCGTAAGACCCCGTGGACGTATCATTTTATCCCCTACATGGAGTTTGAACAAGCAGGATTCTTTAAAATCGGTAAAGAAGAAAATGGCTTACATTTTGAATGTAAAAAATAAAAACGAATACGCATTGTCTTATTTTTAAAAATAAAAATGTTTTTTTTTAAAAAAAAAAAAACATTTTGGTGTTTACAGAGTTTTTTTTCTATAACAATCTCTAATCATCCTCAAAGAATACGTAGCGTGAGTAAAAGACATATATATTTTTTTATTTTTCATGACGCATCTCTGGTATTTTCTAACAAAGTTATACACCATTAAATCATTCTGCATCACATCGTGCTGATATTTTGACAAAATGTCCTCTAGAGATAAACCAGTGGCCTTATGACAGAGATAAAAAATACAATGGTGACCGCAGACCACAGAATTTACTTCTTGTAACTGGAGAGTATTGTATCGTATCCTGGATGAACGCTTTTTGAGAAAACGTAAAATATCCCCGGGGTAATGATGAAATGTCGGAGGGAACCCATACGAATCGAAAAAGGTGGCCTCTTCACCGTCCAGACTGGCTGCTAACCAGTGCTCACCGGGTAAGGATATGGGGTGTGTATTAATAACGAAAAAGGCTTCATGCCTGAAGCGCAGGGGGATGCTGTTCAGTTGATCAGATGAAGCGCATCTCCAACCTGAGGTTTCCCGAATGGACCGGTGATAGAACGTCCGTGTCCTCGCACGGGTTCAGGTTGAAAACGAAAAACGTATATCCCGAGTTGAATTCTTCACGAGATATGCTCAGAGGAATATCCTTTAAATGACGTCCGCTGGATAAAAGCATGTTGTAATATTCTCTGACGGACGCACCCTGATCAAAATTGGGCTGGAAAGCTTTTCCTGGTATTTGTCTCCCGTCTTTGCATAACGCGAGGTATTCTAGATTGTTGTGTAGGAAATTAAAAGGATTCAAATCCCTTCTCCCGGTAAATGCCTCGTGGTGCGTCATGGCTAAAACCACAAACTTTGGTATTGTGCCGAGAAACAGATTTTCTTGATTACAAACGCGTGAGTTGGCAGGAATGGAGTAAGTTTTAACGGAAACTCGCGAAATCGGGTAAAGAGCGTTTGCTTTCAGTAGAGCCGCTTTATGCCCGAGACGGACTGGAGGTGATACATTCACTTTCTTCATAAAAAGAGAAGCCCCCAAAATTCTGAGCTTAAAATCAGAGTCCCTAGCTCCCATGAGACAAAAGTCATCGCTGGCTCTGGTGAGTTTAACTCTCATGTCGACAGAGTTTAAAAGAAGCTTTTCACAAAAGAAAATGTCTGCGTGTAGAGGCCCGAGCAGGTGCACCTCGTTCGAACCAGCGCTGAAGCTCGCGCGCTTATTAAGACCTAGATTCGGACCATTATCGGTTACACGCGAATTCATAGCACCTGCTGTATCTCTGTAGAAAAGTCCGGAGCTGAATTGGCTTTTCAGGGTGTCTTCTGAATAGTTCAATAATGTCTCAATCATCGCTCTGTACGGATGTGTGGCGCTGGACTGCGAAATCAAACGATCCCCTAGTGTCACATCGCACTGGGAAAATATGGTGTTTAAAGGGTAGTTTATGAGTCTGACCTGATGGTCATCTTGCAGATCAGACCCATCAGCCTGCGTAATTTTTAGTTTCACGTAGAGAAGCGTATCATTCAGATCGAGATATTTATCTCAGTCTCCAGGAATAAAAAATTCAATAGGACCAGTGTCCGTTATTGCGGATAAAGGGTGAATTTCTTGATAAATTTTATCTTCTATAGACATCTGACTCGGTCCCACGCTGAAAAGATCCAGTTCACTGAGCGCACATTCTGGTGACCTGTGGTGTAACAGAGCCATGTTCTAGCGTGTAAAAATATCAGAAGAAGAGCCGTATGATGTGGTTCTTGCCCTCTTCCTCTTCCGAGATGTAACTGACTTATTTTTGCGTACGTTCCGGTTTTTAGTTTTTTTACGCAACAGCCTTCCCGGGGGCGTGCTTCTCGGTCTCCTAGCGATCATCATGACCCCTGACCCCTCCTGTTCTCGGTTGGTGAGTTTGTTTACGGCTCTGGATACAACGTCAGAAGCGATGTTTTTGGCGGCCGTTTTGAGGTGGGGTTTCACCAGATTAAAACCTTTGGTGAACAGAAGTGACACGAATCTAAACAGTTTTGAAAACAACCCCCCGAACCCTCTCCCGTACACCATGGGGGCTCCACAAAATCCAGGAATCTCACCGCCCGTCTGGGTCACGTAATATTCTACAAACCGGTTGGGATCGTTACTCAAATATGCCATAATTATTTTCTAGTGAACTCGGACTCTGTTACCGGTAGGAAATGTTGCTTTATTATACTTTTTCCGTACGCAAAGTTCAGGGGACGTTCTGATCCGATTTGATTTGAATCTCAATGTTTTTGATGTAACTCTTTGAGACAGGCACGTAATGTGTCACAATCTGACCGAATCCTCCTTGTATCTCGACCGTGCCCAGAAGCGGTGCGTAAGCGTCACCCGCTGTCTGATACTGGACAATATCTGTATAAACGTACAAATTATAAAGACCTCCGGTAAGATCACAGGGGTAGGTGGCTTGGCAGCGAAGCAGCGTGAACCAATGATTTTCTTTTATTCCCAGCATGTAGCAGAGCGGGGCCGGGGCTCTGATCTGAAAGCCACCATCTCCATTAAACTCCAAGGGTTTGCTGATTTTGTTAAATTTAACATTGGCGTCAACGCCCGTTCTTTGCACCTCGTGGTCAATGTCTTGAGCGAGTATCTCGGGGTTATCGTAATAACCCCCTGAAGTCAGTTTGACCTGAAGTATCGTCTCCTCAGCTTGCAACTCAGGTATTTTTACGAGTCTCCTGAGCTCAAAATAATTTGAATCTTTGTCGATGTGATACCAGGAGTGGGGGTATGAAATTTCACAAAGACCCACGAGCCATTTTCCTTTCAGCTCTAGGGGGCGTGCTAATTCTGTGATAAATTTTGAACAGGTGTTATTTTTAAACACATCCATGCTGGTGTTGGATGGAAGAGTGACGTAAAAACCACCCCTGTGTGTCTCAATCATCTTCGCGATAGTATGAGGAAGAATTAGTTTTCAGATCCGTATTTAAACATTTATCAGCTTGGACGTTCTGACCCAGGAATTAAACTAATCGGGATAAAATTTCCACTTGACCAGACTCTGTTTTACGCCCCTGACTTTGCAGGTTTTTAAAATCTTTTCCACGTGATAGGGTTTATTCTCAGGTAATGTTACTTTCTGTAATTCGTATTCATAAAAGGAACCGATGACTGGTTTGTTCTGAAAGTCTACAATCTTATAGACCGGGGGGTGCGGTGCGATGGCTTCAGAGACCGTGAAAATCTCACCGCTGAATGTCTGCTGATAACTTTTATCGAAAGCACCCCGCAATTTTGAAATTCTAACCTTATCTCCTTTCTTAAATCTGAATTTCGCTCTAGGTTTGATGGGGACTGAGCCGTACAGATTCATGAAAGCTGTATCCTCTGTTTCTGAAGTGACCTGTGCAGGTGTCATTTTGATGCTCGAGTGATAGGAATTATTATAACCGTGTATGAGATCGGATAACACATCCACATATCTGTGTGTGTTATTGGCTGTAAAATACTTCCACATTCTGGTTTTTAAAGTGCGGTTAAATCTCTCTACTACGCTGGCTTTGAGTTCGCTGCCGGTGAAAAAATGGGTGATGTTATACTTTTTCATCAGCTCTTGAAAATGTTTATTTAAAAACTCCTTTCCAGCGTCGGTCTGTATTTTTTCCGGAATTCCGCTTTCTTGTAAAACACTTTCAAACGCGCGTGTGACCTCAGGGCCCAATTTAGTCTTTAAAACTTTAGCAAAGGCTTTTTTGGAGAACACATCGATGACGGTCAATAAATATTTAAATCCATCGTTGCATGCCGTCAAGGCTTGCATATCGCAAAGATCGGCTTGGAATTGTTTTAACGGTTTGGAAACAAAAACTCTGTTTCGTGGAAATCGTGACCTCATACTCCTGTGAAAAGTGTAACAGTCTTCCCCGGAAAGAAATTCTGTTACTTCCTTGATTCCGGGTTTAACATCACTTTTGTCTGTCTGCAGTGCGTTACGTAGCCGCAGGGGACCCCCAAAACTTCCGGGGTGAGCTGGGTCGTAATAAGCTCTCTTGAGAACTTGATTCATGTTATTTTTTGTATTTATTTACGGTCTTTGACGTTGAATCGAACCTGAATTAAACAGAAAAAAAAACAAATAACCAGACAAGCTTTTATTATTATTTTTTTTATTTCACAAATCTTTTTTTAAATGAAAAAGCACACATCTTTTTTTTTTTAAATGGAAAAAAAAGCAAACATCTTTTTTTTTTTTTTTTAAATAAAAAAAAGCACTCATCTTTTTTTAAAAAAAAAATGAAAAAAACACACATTTTTTTAATGAAAAAAAAGCACACACATCTTTTTTTTTTAAAGGGGAAAAAAGGTTATCTCACTTAGAAAAACGATCCGAGAGCATATCCAGGTCTGAACGAATGTGATCACCAAAAAAGTCAAACGGGAGGGGAGGACGAGCGGAGAGTCTCATAGCAGGAGATCATTCACTAACTTGTCAGTTACAAATTAGCAGGCACCTTGTCTCCCGTTTGTAATAAGCCATTTGCATTTCTGCAGAAAATAAATAAAAAATACAATAATTACCTCTTCCGAAGAGTCCATTTTTTTTCAACAGCTGTCCTTATTCAAACAGAATAAAAATGTTGTGGAATCGCGAATCACAGCGGCAGAGGGATAGCGGTTGGGGGAAGGGGGGTGGGGGGGGGACAGGTGGGCGTACGACATATGGAAGCGCCAGCTTCATTGTTGTAATAACGCAAAATTCCACTAGGGGGCGACAGAAGTTACGCACTATAGCTCTAATCCCGATCCGTATGGCTTTATATGACGTCAGGTTCGAATAGAGGCGTGGTTATTCAAATTGAAGTGTTTTTTTTCACGCAGAGTAGGTCAAGCCAGCATACGGACGACCGGAAGAGGGAGGAGATTCGTTCTCCGAACTCATTCATTTTTTCTCGCCAGGCATCAAACGGAATGGATAAGATTGTTTTAAAAACCCCACAATCTGAGTTAAAATACTCTAACGTGAAAAGTTCACCTTTCTGAGATCGACTCACGCATGCACTGAAAAACCATTCTCCTCTGGGGGAAGATTTCGTCGTCCAAACTGCGCTGAACGTTTTGGTATCAGAGATGTCAGCGCTGCACGGTGTCCACTCCAACCGGGCTTTCTTGAGCATGGGGGATGATCCGATGTCACTCGAGGCGTTAGATTCAGCTCCTAACGGAATTGCCAACCTCATAACGGCCCAGTCATTTGAAGTCAGCAACCCCATAGCTGACATGGGGCCAGCTTCCTCATCGCTCCGACGTTGATACAGATACAGTTCGCTCGTCTCATAGCTGAACATCTAACCCCAGTACGAGTCCGTTCCAAAGTCACTTAGAGACCACTCTGCCTGTAAGACCCCGGGCGGTGGGATCTGTGTACGCCGTAGGTAGAGCATGCTCTTGCGAGGTGTATCAGCGGACTTTGTATAGTGAGTCAAAGTAATCGGGGTGTCCCAGACGAATGAGCACCATTTAACCACTGGTTTCTCCATATGCTCGGTATCAGGTAGATGTTTTGTTTTAACATCGGCTGGACCTTTCTGCGCGTGCCTAATCTTAACTCTAGCCATGTTTTTTTTTGCCTGTTTGTGTTTAATATACGCACGGGGTCATGCAATAATGAAATGAAATGAAAAATACTTTATTTATCCCAGAAGGGAAATTCAACGTTGTAGTAGTTTTTTTTTTTTTTTTTTTTTTTTTTT
>SSNP01000637.1:0-12943 GCA_006937955.1 Pachypanchax playfairii
AGACTTGATACCACAGTATGGAAGGAAGCATTCAAACAGGTGGCGTCTTAATTCCTCTATATTGCAAGAAAAACACAATACGGAATGGTTGAGGTCAGAGTTAAAGGAATTCATTACAATAAATAAACCATCGGTATCTTCTCCTGGGGTAGTATGGGAGGCCCTTAAAGCAGTTATTAGGGGAAGAATCATTCAATTCACCTCATATCGTAAGAGGGTCAATAACCAACTCCTTGTAGAACTGGAAAACAAGATTAAAGGAGCGGAAATGGAGCACAAGAAGCGTGAATCACAGGAGAATCTCAGGAAGTTAACACAACTGAAGTATCAGTATAACAACATTTTATCTCAAAAAGTGGAGTTTAGTTTATTTAGAGCAAGACAGACATTTTATGAATCCGGAGATAAAGCAGGAAAGTTACTTGCTAGTTACATAAAACAACGAGAAGCCTCTTCAATTATCCCAGCAATTAAATCTACATCAGGAGAGGTGTGCACATATACAGTAGACATCAATAACAGGTTTAAGGAATTCTACATGAATCTCTACAAGTCAAACACCACAAATTCTGAAGAAATCTGCAATTTTATAAATCCTCTTGGACTCCCCAAGTTAAGTGAGGCACAAAGACAGTTGCTGGATGCAGATATTACTATAGAGGAGATCAGGGAGGTAATAAAGACTCTGCCATCGGGTAAATCACCAGGGCCGGACGGCTTTACCGCAGAGTTTTTTAAGAGCTTTACGGCAGAACTGACCCCACTTTTATTAGAAGTATACGAAGAAGCGTTGGAGAAGTCTATATTGCCCCCAACCTTGAGACAGGCTTTGATTAGTTTGGTACCTAAAAAGGCTAAAGACTTAGAAGATTGTAAGAATTATCGCCCAATTTCTCTAATACCAATTGATGTAAAAATTATTTCCAAAGTGTTAGCAAATCGCCTGGATGGTGTAATTAGTTCTTCAATTCATACTGATCAGGTGGGGTTTATACACGGACGCTGTTCATCAGATAATATACGATGTTTCATAAACATAGCCTGGACAGTTTCAGAAAACGATTCCCCAGTAGCCGCCATTTCCCTTGACGCCGAAAAGGCGTTCGATATGGTTGAGTGGGATTATTTGTTTGAAATTCTTAGAGCTTTTGGGTTTGGGGAAAAATTTATCAAGTGGATATGTCTACTCTATAAACAACCTGAAGCCGCAGTTCAGACAAATGGGGTTGTATCTGAATATTTTCAGTTAGGAAGAGGAACCAGACAAGGCTCTCCCCTTTCTCCATTATTATTTTGTTTGGCTTTGGAACCTTTGGCATCTGCTATCAGGATGGCAGATAACTTTCCTGGGGTTGTGGCAGGGAGTATGGTACATAAACTAATGCTTTATGCAGATGACGTATTGTTATTTGTATCAGATCCCAGTAGATCTGTGCCATGTCTTCTGGGTATTATTAACTCCTTTTCAAGGTTCTCTGGATACCGGGTGAATTGGGCCAAGTCTGAGGCATTACCTCTAACAGCTCACTGTTCCTCAGTTGACTTTCAGCCTGGTCCATTCCAATGGCCTAAACAAGGCATCAAATATTTAGGTATTTTGTTTCCACCTAGATTAAGAGACCTGATTAAAGTTAATTTAGACCCATTGGTAAACAAAATAGAATGTGATGTAAAGAGGTGGTCAGCTCTAAATCTGTCTATGACAGGTAAGATAAATGTTGTGAAAATAAACTGTATACCTAAACTAAATTACATTTTTCAGTCACTTCCATTGGAAGCCCGTTATCCTATTTTAGATGGTTTGATAAGTTAATAAAAGCATTTATTTGGAATCAGAAACGACCCCGTTTGCATGCTAACAAATTACATAGACCAGTTGACAGGGGAGGACTGGGATCACCAAAGTTGTTGTTTTATTATTATGCATTTAGTTTACGACACTTAGCCCATTGGTCTCTCCCTCCTGAAAGGGCGCCCCCTTGGGTGTGCATGGAGCAAGCTGCTGTTGCACCAATATCAATTATACACTCATTGTCTACAAAACTGATCTTTAAAGCGAAGATGCATCCAGTAATTGGCCACTTGAAAAAGATCTGGTCCAAATTTGCCCAAATATTTAATTTTAATCCATACTTGCTGGCCACATCAAGTATTTGGCTAAACCCAAAATTATGTATTGGAAAGTTCCCATGTTTCTGGAAGGACTGGTTGGACTGTGGAATTAAGGTTTTGGGTGATTTATATGACATACTTAAAGGTTTTGAGGAAATTAGAAGACAATATGCACTACCAAGATCTCATTTCTTCAGATACTTGCAGCTTCGCCACATGTTACGGGGGGTCTTTGGATCTACTACATTAGCTCCTGAAAAAGCTGAATTTTTAGACAGAGTGTTGTCACACTATGGAAAGGGACATGAAACTTCAGTTTACTATTCCATGTTGTTGGAAAAGGTAGGGGATGGTATTTTGTCAGCCCTGAGAAAAGCTTGGGAGAACAACTTAAAAGTGTAATTAAATGATGGAATATGGGCTAAAATTTTCAAAAATATTAAACAAATGTCAAGCGATGCCAGGACACGACTTATTCAGTTTAAGATTTTGCATAGGTTTTATTGGACTCCCACAAGACTTCATAGACTAGGACTAAGGGACACTCCAAACTGCTGGAGATGTCAGTCTCAAGAAGGCAGCTTGATTAATCTTCTATGGACTTGTAATAAAGTTCAGCAGTTCTGGTACAGGGTTCATGTTATTATGGGTGAAATTTCAGAGACTTATATCCCATTCAACCCTAGGCTCTTTGTTCTTGGAGATACATCTATGTCGACAGGGGGCAATAAACTTTTAAGAAACTGGGTCCAATCCGGCATAATGATTGCCAGACAAGTAATTCTTAGGAAGTGGAGGAGTGATGGAATACCAGAGGTCCGGGAATGGTCTTGTGATCTAGCCAGAGTGGCAGTATTTGAAAAGATTTCCTACAAAAGATTAGACAGGCTTGATGATTATTATCTGAAATGGGGCAAATATTTGGAAAATATGGACGGAACGTAAGCAGAGGATACAACACACAGGTGCTACTGAATTGTTATTTGACTTGTACTATCGGTAAATCTGTAAGTGTCAGTGTCATTTTGTGGTTGTATTATTGGTGTCTATGCTAGAATCATTGTTTCATTATTTCACTCTTATATGTGTGTTTTCCCCACTCTTATATGGATGTGGAGTCTCAGTGCAATGTTACTTGATGTAATGGTGATGATGTGTTCAAGGGGGGCTGGGATGGGGTAAGTTAATTTTCTTTTAAAAAGAAATCTGTGCCCCCCCCCATACTATCTATTCCTTGGAAGTTTTCTTGCTTTGCATTCTGAATTTAGAAAATGCAGAAACACCTTTTTGCAGGGCCTGGGTAGCTCAGTTGGGAGAGCATCAGACTCTTAATCTGAGTGTCCAGGGTTCAAGTCCCTGTTCAGGTGTCTCAAGTGCATCATGCAGAGTCTCCATGGCAATAAGATGAAACAATTGTGTGGTTGCTGACCTGGCAAGCCATGAACAGCTTTGCTTACTGAGGCTGCAAAGTAAGATGTTAAACTAAGATGTCAGAAGCAGGAACATGACGATATTCTGTGAAGCACAAGTAAGATAATTTTCTTTTAAAAAGAAATATGTGCTCACCCATACTATCTATTCCTTGGAAGTTTTCTTGCTTTGCATTCAGAATTTAGAAAATGCATAAGCAACTTATTGCAAGGCTTAGGTTGGCAGAGCATCAGACTTTTAATCTGAGTGTCCAGGGTTCAAGTCCCTGTTCAAGTGTGTCAGGTTCATCACGCAGAGTTTCCATGGCAACAAAATGAGGCAATTATGTGGTTGCTGAACTGGTCAGCCATGAACAGCTCAACTTACAGTAGCTGGAAACTAAGATGGTGAACTTAGTCATCAAAAGCAGAAACATGATGATATTCCTTAAAGAACAGGTAATTAATTTTTCTTTTAAAAGGAATTATATGTCTCGCCAATTCTATGTAATTCTTGGAACGTTTCTTGCTTTCATTCTGAATTTAGAAAATGCGGAAAAAACATTGTGCAGGGCCTGGGTAGCTCAGTTGGGAGAGCATCAGACTTTTAATCTGAGGGTCCAGGGTTCAAGTCCCTGTTCAGGCGTGTCAGGTACATCACTCAGAGTTTCCATGGCAACAAAATGAGGCAATTATGTGGTTGCAGAACTGGTCAGCCATGAACAGCTCAATTTATTATGGCTGGAAACTAAGATGGTGAACTTAGTCATCAAAAGCAGAAACATGATGATATTCCTTAAAGAACAAGAAAGAAATTTTCCTTTTAAAAAGAAATATGTGCCCACCCATACTATCAATTCCTTGGAACTTTTCTTGCTTTGCATTCTGAATTTAGAAAATGCAGAAAAACATTGCGCAGGGCCTGGGTAGCTCAGTTGGGAGAGCATCAGACTTTTAATCTGAGGGTCCAGGGTTCAAGTCCCTATTCAGGTGTGTCAGGTACATTATTCAGAGATTCCATGGCAACAAAATGAGGCAAGTATGTGATTGCTGAATTGGTCAACCATGAACAGCTCAGCTTACTGTGGCTGAAAAGTAAAATGTAAAACTGAGACATCAAAAGCAGAAACATGATGATATTCCTTAAAGAACAAGAAAGAATTTTTTCTTTTAAAAAGAAATATGTGCCCACCCATACTATCAATTCCTTGGAACTTTTCTTGCTTTGCATTCTGAATTTAGAAAATGCAGAAAAAGATTGCGCAGGGCCTGGGTAGCTCAGTTGGGAGAGCATCAGACTTTTAATCTGAGGGTCCAGGGTTCAAGTCCCTGTTCAGGCGTGTCAGGTACATCAATCAAAGTTTCCATGGCAACAAAATGAGGCATTTATGTGGTTGCTAAACTGGTCAGCCATGAACAGCTCAATTTAATATGGCTGGAAACTAAGATGGTGAACTTAGTCATCAAAAGCAGAAACATGATGATATTCCTTAAAGAACAGGTAATAAAATTTGTTTTTAAAAAGAATTATATCTCTCGCCAATTCTATGTATTCGTTGGAAGTTTTCTTGCTTTGCATTCTGAATTTAGAAAATGGAAAAATAACTTTGTGCAGGGCCTGGGTAGCACAGTTGGGAGATCATCAGACTCTTAATCTGAGTGTTAATGGTTCAAGTCCCTGTTCAGGCGTCTCAGGTACATCACTCAGAGTCTCCATGGCAACAAAATGAGGATATTATGTTGTTGCTGAACTGGTCAGCCATGAACAGCTCAACTTAATATGGCTTGAAACTAAGATGGTGAACTTAGTCATCAAAAGCAGAAACATGATGATATTCCTTGAAGAACAGGTGATAAAACTTTCTTTTAAAAAGAATTATATGTCTCGCCAATTCTATGTAATTCTTGGAACGTTTCTTGCTTTCATTCTGAATTTAGAAAATGCAGAAAAAACATTGTGCAGGGCCTGGGAAGCTCAGTTGGGAGAGCATCAGACTTTTAATCTGAGGGTCCAGGGTTCAAGTCCCTGTTCAGGCGTGTCAGGTACATCACTCAGAGTTTCCATGGCAACAAAAAGAGGCAATTATGTGGTTGCTGAACTGGTCAGCCATGAACAGCTCAACTTACTATGGCTGGAAACTAAGATGGTGAGCTTAGTCATCAAAAGCAGAAACATGATGACATTCCTTAAAGAACAGGTAATAAAATTTGTTTTTAAAAAGAATTATATCTCTCGCCAATTCTATGTATTCGTTGGAAGTTTTCTTGCTTTGCATTCTGAATTTAGAAAATGGAAAAATAACTTTGTGCAGGGCCTGGGTAGCTCAGTTGGGAGAGCATCAGACTCTTAATCTGAGTGTTAATGGTTCAAGTCCCTGTTCAGGCGTCTCATGTACATCACCCAGAGTCTCCATGGCAACAAAATGAGGCAATTATGTTGTTGCTGAACTGGTCAGCCATGAACAACTCAGCTTACTGTGGCTGGAAACTAAGATGGTGAACTAAGTCATTAAAGCGGTCACATGATGATATTCCTTAAAGAACAGGTAATAAAATTTTCTTTTAAAAAGAATTATATGTCTCGCCAATTCTATGTAATTCTTGGAACTTTTCTTGCTTTGCATTCTGAATTTAGAAATTGCAGAAAACACATTGTGCAGGGCCTGGGTAGCTCAGTTGGGAGAGCATCAGACTTTTAATCTGAGGGTCCAGGGTTCAAGTCCCTGTTCAGGCGTGTCAGGTACATAACTCAGAGTTTCCATGGCAACAAAATGAGGCAATTATGTGGTTGCTGAACTGTTCAGCCATAAACAGCTCAACTTAATATGGCTGGAAACTAAGATGGTGAACGTAGTCATCAAAAGCAGAAACATGATGATATTCCTTAAAGAACAGGTAATAAAAATTGTTTTGAAAAAGAATTATATCTCCCGCCAATTCTATGTATTTGTTGGAAGTTTTCTTGCTTTCATTCTGAATTTAGAAAATGCAGAAATAACTGTGTGCAGGGCCTGGGTAGCTCAGTTGGGAGAGCATCAGACTTTTAATCTGAGGGTCCAGGGTTCAAGTCCCTGCTCAGGCGTGTCAGGTATATCACTCAGAGTTTCCGTGGCAACAAAATGAGGCAATTATGTGGTTGCTGAACTGGTCAGCCATGAACAGCTCAACTTAACATGGCTGGAAACTAAGATGGTGAACTTAGTCATCAAAAGCAGAAACATGATGACATTCCTTGAAGAACAGGTGATAAAATTTTCTTTTAAAAAGAATTATATGTCTCGCCAATTCTATGTAATTCTTGGAACGTTTCTTGCTTTCATTCTGAATTTAGAAAATGCAGAAAAAACATTGTGCAGGGCATGGGTAGCTCAGTTGGGAGAGCATCAGACTTTTAATCTGAGGGTCCAGGGTTCAAGTGCCTGTTCAGGCGTGTCAGGTACATCACTCAGAGTTCCCATGGCAACAAAAAGAGGCAATTATGTGGTTGCTGAAATGGTCAGCCATGAACAGCTCAACTTACTATGGCTGGAAACTAAGATGGTGAACTTAGTCATCAAAAGCAGAAACATGATGACATTCCTCAAAGAACAGGTTATAAAATTTTCTTTTAAAAAGAATTATATGTCTCGCCAATTCTATGTAATTATTGGAAAGTTTCTTGCTTTGCATTCTGAATTTAGAAAATGCAGAAATAACTTCGTGCAGGGCCTGGGTAGCTCAGTTGGGAGAGCATCAGACTTTTAATCTGAGGGTCCAGGGTTCATGTCCCTGTTCAGGCATGTCAGGTACATCACTCAGAGTTTCCATGGCAATAAAATGAGGCAATTATGTGGTTGCAGAACTGGTCAGCCATGAACAGCTCAACTTAATATGGCTGGAAACTAAGATGTTGAACTTAGTCATCAAAAGCAGAAACATGATGATATTCATTAAAGAACAGGTAATAAAATTTGTTTTTAAAAAGAATTATATCTCTCGCCAATTCTATGTATTCGTTGGAAGTTTTCTTGCTTTGCATTCTGAATTTAGAAAATGGAAAAATAACTTTGTGCAGGGCCTGGGTAGCTCAGTTGGGAGAGCATCAGACTCTTAATCTGAGTGTTAATGGTTTGAGTCCCTATTCAGGCGTCTCAGGTACATCACTCAGAGTCTCCATGGCAACAAAATGAGGCAATTATGTTGTTGCTGAACTGGTCAGCCATGAACAACTCAGCTTACTGTGGCTGGAAACTAAGATGGTGAACTAAGTCATTAAAGCGGTCACATGATGATATTCCTTAAAGAACAGGTAATAAAATTTTCTTTTAAAAAGAATTATATGTCTCGCCTATTCTATGTAATTCTTGGAACGTTTCTTGCTTTGCATTCTGAATTTAGAAAGTGCAGAAACAAAGTCGAGCAGGGCCTGGGTAGCTCAGTTGGGAGAGCATCTGTCTTTTAATCTGAGGGTCCAGGGTTCAAGTCCCTTTTCAGGCGTGTCAGGTACATTATTCAGAGATTCTATGGCAACAAAATGAGGCAAGTGTGTGATTGCTGAACTGATCAGCCATGAACAGCTCAACTTACTGTGGCTGAAAAGTAAGATGTAAAACTGAGATATCAAAAGCAGAAACATGATGATATTCCTTAAAGAACAAGAAAGTAATTTTTCTTTTAAAAAGAAATATGTGCCCACCCATACTATCAATTTCTTGGAACTTTTCTTGCTTTGCATTCTGAATTTAGAAAATGCTGAAAATCATCGTGCAGGGCCTGGGTAGCTCAGTTGGGAGAGCATCAGAGTTTTAATTTGAGGGTCCAGGGTTCAAGTGCCTGTTCAGGCGTGTCAGGTACATCACTCAGAGTTTCCATGGCAACAAAATGAGGCAATTATGTGGTTGCTGAACTGGTCAGCCATGAACAGCTCAACTTACTGTGGCTAGAAACTAAGATGGTGAAATTACTCATTAATGGCAGAAACATGATGATATTCCTTAAAGAGCAGGTTATAAAATTTTCTTTTAAAAAGAATTATATCTCTCGCCAATTATATGTAATTATTGGAACGTTTCTTGCTTTGCATTCTGAATTTAGAAAATGCAGAAATAACTTTGTGCAGGGCCTGGGTAGCTCAGTTGGGAGAGCATCAGACTTTTAATCTGAGGGTCCAGGGTTCAAGTCCCTTTTCAGGTGTGTCAGGTACATCACTCAGAGTTTCCATGGCAACAAAATAAGGCAATTATGTGGTTGCTGAACGGGTCAGCCATGCACAGCTCAACTTGATATGGCTGGAAACTAAAATGGTGAACTTAGTCATCAAAAGCAGAAACAAGATGATATTCCTTAAAGAACAGGTAATAAAATTTGCTTTTAAAAAGAGTTCTTTCTCTCGCCAATTCTATGTATTCGTTGGAAGTTTTCTTGCTTTGCATTCTGAATTTAGAAAATGCAGAAATAACTTTGTGCAGGGCCTGGGTTGCTCAGTTGGGAGAGCATCAGACTCTTAATCTGAGTGTCCAGGGTTCAAGTCCCTGTTCAGGCGTCTCAGGTACATCATTCAGGGTTTCCATGGCAACAGAATGAAGCAATTACGTGGTGGCTGAGCTGGACAGCCATGACCAGCTCAACTTACTGTAGAAGGAAACTAAGATGGTGAACTTAGTCATCAAAAGCAGTCACATGATGATATTCCTTAAAGAACAGGTAATAAAATTTTCTTTTAAAAAGAATTATATGTCTCGCCAATTCTATGTAATTCTTGGAACGTTTCTTGCTTTGCATTCTGAATTTAGAAAATGCAGAAACAACGTCGTGCAGGGCCTGGGTAGTTCCGTTGGGAACAGCTGAACTTACTGTAGCCAGAAATTAAGATGGTGAAATTACTCATTATTGGCAGAAACATGATGATATTCGTTAAAGAGCAGGTTATAAAATTTTCTTTTAAAAAGAATTATATCTCTCGCCAATTCTATGTATTCGTTGGAAGTTTTCTTGCTTTGCATTCTGAATTTAGAAAATGCAGAAATAACTTTGTGCAGGGCCTGGGTAGCTCAGTTGGGAGAGCATCAGACTCTTAATCTGAGTGTCCAGGGTTCAAGTCCCTGTTCAGGCGTGTCAGGTACATTATTCAGAGATTCCATGGCAACAAAATGAGGCAAGTGTTTGATTAATGAACTGATCAGCCATGAACAGCTCAGCTTACTGTGGCTGAAAAGTAAGATGTAAAACTGAGATATCAAAAGCAGAAACATGATGATATTCCTTAAAGAACAAGAAAGAAATTTTCCTTTTAAAAAGAAATATGTGCCCACCCATACTATCAATTCCTTGGAACTTTTCTTGCTCTGCATTCTGAATTTAGAAAATGCAGAAATAACTTTGTGCAGGGCCTGGGTAGCTCAGTTGGGAGAGCATCAGACTTTTAATCTGAGGGTCCAGGGTTCAAGTCCCTGTTCAGGTGTGTCAGGTACATCACTCAGAGTTTCCATGGCAACAAAATGAGGCAATTATGTGGTTGCTGAACTGGTCAGCCATGAACAGCTCAACTTACTATGGCTGGAAACTAAGATGGTGAACTTAGTCATCAAAAGCAGAAACATGATGATATTCCTTACAGAACAGGTAATAAAATTTGTTTTTAAAAAGAATTATATCTCTCGCCAATTCTATGTATTCGTTGGAAGTTTTCTTGCTTTGCATTCTAAATTTAGAAAATGCAGAAATAACTTTTTGCAGGGCCTGGTTAGCTCAGTTGGGAGAGCATCAGACTCTTAATCTGAGTGTCCAGGGTTCAAGTCCCTGTTCAGGCGTGTCAAGTACATCACTCAGAGTTTCCATGGCAACAAAATGAAGCAATTATGTGGTTGCTGAACTGGTCAGCCATGAACAGCTCAACTTACTATGGCTGGAAACTAAGATGGTGAACTTAGTCATCAAAAGCAGAAACATGATGATATTCATTAAAGAACAGGTAATAAAATTTGTTTTTAAAAAGAATTATATCTCTCGCCAATTCTATGTAATTCTTGGAACGTTTCTTGCTTTGCATTCTGAATTTAGAAAATGCAGAAAAAACGTCGTGCAGGGCCTGGGTAGTTCCGTTGGGAGAGCATCAGACTTTTAATCCAAGGGTCCAGGGTTCAAGTCCCTGTTCAGGCGTGTCAGGTACATTATTCAGAGATTCCATGGCAACAAAATGAGGCAAGTGTGTGATTGATGAACTGATCAGCCATGAACAGCTCAGCTTACTGTGGCTGAAAAGTAAGATGTAAAACTGAGATATCAAAAGCAGAAACATGATGATATTCCTTAAAGAACAAGAAAGAAATTTTCCTTTTAAAAAGAAATATGTGCCCACCCATACTATCAATTCCTTGGAACTTTTCTTGCTCTGCATTCTGAATTTAGAAAATGCAGAAATAACTTTGTGCAGGGCCTGGGTAGCTCAGTTGGGAGAGCATCAGACTTTTAATCTGAGGGTCCAGGGTTCAAGTCCCTGTTCAGGTGTGTCAGGTACATCACTCAGAGTTTCCATGGCAACAAAATGAGGCAATTATGTGGTTGCTGAACTGGTCAGCCATGAACAGCTCAACTTAATATGGCTGGAAACTAAGATGGTGAACTTAGTCATCAAAAGCAGAAACATGATGATATTCCTTAAAGAACAGGTAATAAAATTTGTTTTTAAAAAGAATTATATCTCTCGCCAATTCTATGTATTCGTTGGAAGTTTTCTTGCTTTGCATTCTGAATTTAGAAAATGCAGAAATAACTTTGTGCAGGGCCTGGGTAGCTCAGTTGGGAGAGCATCAGACTTTTAATCTGAGGGTCCAGGGTTCAAGTCCCTGTTCAGGTGTGTCAGGTACATCACTCAGAGTTTCCATGGCAACAAAATGAGGCAATTATGTGGTTGCTGAACTGGTCAGCCATGAACAGCTCAACTTAATATGGCTGGAAACTAAGATGGTGAACTTAGTCATCAAAAGCAGAAACATGATGATATTCCTTAAAGAACAGGTAATAAAATTTTCTTTTAAAAAGAATTATATGTCTTGCCAATTCTATGTAATTCTTGGAACGTTTCTTGCTTTGCATTCTGAATTTAGAAAATGCAGAAACAACGTCGTGCAGGGCCTGGGTAGTTCCGTTGGGAGAGCATCAGACTTTTAATCCAAGGGTCCAGGGTTCAAATCCCTGTTCAGGCGTGTCAGGTACATTATTCAGAGATTCCATGGCAACAAAATGAGACAAGTGTGTGATTGCTGAACTGATCAGCCATCAACAGCTCAGCTTACTGTGGCTGAAAAGTAAGATGTAAAACTGAGATATCAAAAGCAGAAACATGATGATATTCCTTAAAGAACAAGAAAGAAATTTTCCTTTTAAAAAGAAATATGTGCACCCCCATACTATCAATTCCTTGGAACTTTTCTTGCTTTGCATTCTGAATTTAGAAAATGCAGAAATAACTTTGTGCAGGGCCTGGGTAGCTCAGTTGGGAGAGCATCAGACTCTTAATCTGAGTGTCCAGGGTTCAAGTCCCTGTTCAGGCGTCTCAGGTACATCATTCAGGGTTTCCATGGCAACAGAATGAAGCAATTATGTGGTTGCTGAGCTGGACAGCCATGAACAGCTCAACTTAGTGTAGAAGGAAACTAAGATGGTGAACTTAGTCATCAAAAGCAGGCACGTGATGATATTCCTTAAAGAACAGGTAATACAATTTTCTTTTAAAAAGAATTATATGTCTCGCCAATTCTATGTAATTCTTGGAACGTTTCTTGCTTTGCATTCTGAATTTAGAAAATGCAGAAACAACGTCGTGCAGGGCCTGGGTAGTTCCGTTGGGAGAGCATCAGACTTTTAATCTGAGGGTCCAGGGTTCAAGTCCCTGTTCAGGCGTGTCAGGTACATCACTCAGAGTTTCCATGGCAACAAAATGAAGCAATTATGTGGTTGCTGAACTGGTCAGCCATGAACAGCTCAACTTACTATGGCTGGAAACTAAGATGGTGAACTTAGTCATCAAAAGCAGAAACATGATGATATTCATTAAAGAACAGGTAATAAAATTTGTTTTTAAAAAGAATTATATCTCTCGCCAATTCTATGTATTCGTTGGAAGTTTTCTTGCTTTGCATTCTGAATTTAGAAAATTGAAAAATAACTTTGTGCAGGGCCTGGGTAGCTCAGTTGGGAGAGCATCAGACTCTTAATCTGAGGGTCCAGGGTTCAAGTCCCTGTTCAGGCGTGTCAGGTACATCACTCAGAGTTTCCATGGCAACAAAATGAAGCAATTATGTGGTTGCTGAACTGGTCAGCCATGAACAGCTCAACTTAATATGGCTGGAAACTAAGATGGTGAACTTAGTCATCAAAAGCAGAAACATGATGATATTCCTTAAAGAACAGGTAATAAAATTTTCTTTTAAAAAGAATTATAT